>QJPP01003232.1:0-155121 GCA_003996215.1 Jaltomata sinuosa | reverse complement strand
TCACTAATTTTCAGTGGCCGACCCATCAAATCCACAATCGTGGTTTCTTCGTCCAAGTCTACGAACTCCGAAGTCTCCTCATAAAGCGCTTTTTCTTGCTTGAGGACTGTGATATCATTTTTCACCTTCTTTAGCTCCGCATCAAATCTCGCCAGGTCCGGGATGCTCATTTCGTTTAGCCTTGCATCCATCCGGGTTTCCATCGCATCGACCCTTTCGCGCAGCCCCTCAAATGGCTTCAGAGCCTCCCGTATTGCTTCATCAATGGTGGGTTTAAACAAGTCCGTCCATGCGGCAATTTATTTATCCAACTGTTTCTGCTTTTGCACCATTTTGGCAAAATTTCGGGGGTTCATGTGATATTCTGGTGGTAGAGGAGGCCTTGCCGCAGTGTCAGAGCTTTTAGCAGTAGCTCTCGTTGTCTATGAAGTTTTCGGATCAAACACCGCAAGTGGCATTTCTGTGCCTGATGGGGTGTCGGTTGCCTCAGAGGTGGTTGTGGTTGGCTCTTCGAAGATCTGAGGCTTATGAATCCTCATTTCAAATTTAGTGTCATCCTTTGATTTGTCAATATTCTTCTTTGATGACGCTGTCACTTGCTTATCAATACCATCCCATATTGGGACCTTTGCACGCCTGCATAACTCAGTCACTAGACACGGGAACGGCAAAGACGAAGTAGTTTTTATGGCCCTGGTCCGCATCTCGTCTGCAATTATCATTTCGAAGTTGATGACGTACCCGGCTATCAAGCTTGCCACAAGGGTGGCTCTTCCCTCATCCAAATTATTTTCTCCTCCTGTTGGAAATAACCTGAACCGCACAACCGCCCACCAAAACTTGGCTATGAAGCTTAGTGAATGCTTCGACATCCTTCCCCTCTGAGTTAGCCAAGATGGTGAGCCATCAGTCAATGTTCGGGCTAACCATGGTCTCTGTGAGTAGGCGTTGGAAATCTTATCATGAAACTCTGGCATATCAGGTGGAGGGATGTATTCAGGGCCAAAGAGGACTCTGTTGATCATTTCCCGTGAGATGTCCACTTGTTTACCCCGAACTGGCACCCTGTCCTGCCTTGGTGCTGATTTAACCCCTTTTCCTGGCTCACATTTGCTCTCCAATAGTGCCAAATAGTTGGCATAGAATTCCCGGACTAGTTCTGTATAATAGAATCCCGGGGGCGAACTCATCCACTCAAGCTGATACCTTTGAAACTGTGTCTGAAGAACTGGGTATTCAGGCAGATTCATGGTCATGATTTGCACTTCTTCAGCTATCGGTCTTTTGTGGCTTGTCGACATCGTTTTGGTAAGACCGTCAAGATAGTGCTTCTGAGCATTCTCAAATGCCCACCGGATCGACTCTCTGTCCATGGGTGCACTCCCTGCAATGTTGGTAGTTTCAGGACCACCTACATCCTCCGAATTGGGGCTGGAGCTACCACTTTCATCCGATCCACTACCGCTCCCCGACTCAGTGCTAGATGACCCACTCTCCTCTTCAGACTGGGAGACTTGGGTGGTTCTTCGTTTAACTAGCCTAGTTTGGTAAGTCGGGGCTGCAACTGCTTCTTCGTCGCTACTCGATTCATCAATTAGGGTCCGAGTTGTAGCGATCCTTTCTTTCTTCTTTTGTGCTTGACTGGGAGGCGGTTGTTGTTTGGGGGCCATGTACCTGCACGAGAACAAGTTCGAACACATGAGAAAAGGATATACTAAACTGTCGCCACTGTCTTGGAGTGACGGTATGGGTGACGGTCCGTCACATGAGTGACGGACCGTCACTCTAAGACAGTGAACTGTTTCAACCTGACGGTTTAACTGACGGTTAGTCACATGTGTGACGGGCCGTCGTGCCAACCGTCAAGTTGAGACAGCGTGTTTTCACTCTCTTTGAGGCATTTCCTCGAACACCTTGTGCTCGATTACGGGTTTTCTCCTTCTTTGTGGGATTTGGTTTCCCAAAGTCACCACCCATCATGTATTTGATCTCATGGGTTACTCAAGACTTCACCCATATCACACTACGATTTCAAACAACAATAACACCCTCTCATACCCCATAACATTTACATTATCACAATTTCACAACTATACAAACCCAACAAGTTACTCCGATAATTCGTACGGTGCTACTCAATAATTTCAACGAGGAAGAGTTTAGAATCATACCTTGATTTTGTTAGTGAGAAGAAATCGCTATGCCCTTTTGATCTATGTGAACCGATGGACAACTTAGCGGGAATTTGTTAGTTTCTTGCATTTTGACAAGGTGGAGAAAGGACAATGGGGATTAGGACTTTGCTTGGGGAAAAAAAGGATTATTGTTTTAATGGAGGGTTGGAGCTTGAGAGTACAATATGAGTGGGATGAAGGTGAAGATGATTTAATATATAACCGGGCGGGTCGGTTTGGTTTTGGGTCGGGTTGCCCAAGTTTTTTTAAAAAAAAAACTTACCTGATGCGGTGGCCTGGTGTGACGGTCCGTCAACTAATTGACGGTCCGTCACGTTGTGTGTCACAATTTGGCAGTGAGCCCTTGTGAGTCTCGTGGGTGACGGCCTGAAATGACGGTCCACCAAGTCCGTGACGGTCCGTCACTCATACCGTCAGTACCAAGCAGTGGGTATGAATATTCTGTCAACATGTGACGGTCCGTGTGACGGGCCGTCGTAGGCGTGACGGTCCGTCAACTGGAATCGTCACTCAGACAGAATCGTGCTGTTACTTCCACCTTTTTGTACCTGCACACTCAACGCACAAATTAACCATTTCTAACAAATCAAATTTTCTAAGACTATAATACAACAACAATCTATGGGTTGCCTCCCATACAGCGCCTGATTTAACGTCGCGACACGACGCGGGTGTCTTGATTACTCAGACTTCATTAAGATACACCAAAGACAGAACATGTACCTCCTCCGGGAGGCCCAGATATTGCTTTACCCTCTGCCCATTGGCTTTGAACAACTCACCATCTTTATTTTCGAGTTCGACCGCACCGGATGGGAACACTTGGTGTACTTTGAATGGTCCGGACCATTTGGATTTGAGTTTCCCGGGAAATAATTTGAACCTGGAGTTGAACAACAATACCAAGTCCCCAACCTTGAACTCCCTTATCTCAATTTTCCTATCATGGTACAGCTTCATTCGTTCCTTGTATAGAGCGGATCTCTCATATGCTCGCAATCGGAACTCGTCCATCTCATTCAATTGTTCCAACCTTAGTTCCGATGCCTCTTTCCAACTGAGATTTAACTTTTTGAGCGCCCAAAGGGCCTTGTGCTCAAGTTCCACGGGCAAGTGACAAGCTTTACCAAAAACAAATTGGTAAGGAGACATACCTATTGGCGTCTTAAATGCTGTTCGGTATGCCCAGAGTGCGTCATCCAGCTTTCTCGCCCAATCTCGCTGGTTCACATTCACAGACTTAGCCAAGATCTCTTTAATTTCCCGGTTCGACACCTCGACTTGCCCACTGGTTTGGGGATGATAAGGTGTGGCTACCTTGTGTTGCTTCACTCCATATTTTGCTAGAGCAGCCCGGAACACCTTATTACAAAAATGTGAACCTCCATCACTGATGATTGTGCGAAGGGTGCCAAACCGAGCAAAGATGTTTCTTTTTAAAAATGCCACCACACTTCTCCCTTCGTGATCGGCCAAAGCAATCGCCTCTACCCACTTTGAAACATAATCCACCTCTACCAAGATGTAACGGTTCCCATAAGAGCTTTCAAAAAGGCCCATGAAATCTATTCCCCATACGTCGAACAACTCAACCTCCAAAATAGTGGACATGGGTAGCTCTTGTCGGCGAGAGATTGCTCCTCTTCGTTGGCATTGATCACAGAACTTGGGAAATTCATAGGAATCTTTCTGGATTGTCAGCTAATAGTACCCACACTATAAGATTTTTCGGGCAGTTCGATTACCCGCATGATGTCCTCCAACTGGGGACGAATGGCAAGCTTGCAAGATGCTTGTCATTTCCACTTCCGGTACACATCTCCTCACTATGTTGTCAGCACACAACCGGAATAAATACGGCTCATCCCAGAAAAACTTACTTGCATCATGGAGAAACTTCTTTTTCTGGTGGAAGTTCAAATCTTCCGGGATCATGTCACTCACCGCATAATTTGCGAAGTCAGCGTACCAAGGCACCATATCAAGTGGCGATGCCATCACCTGCTCATCCGGGAATGCATCATCAATCTCCGGTTCATCTATTACGTTCTCTTCCCTCTCAAGCCTGGACAGATGATCCACTACCTGGTTCTCACACCCTTTCCGATCTTTGACTTCAAAGTCAAATTCCTGCAACAATAGCACCCATCGGATTAGTCGAGGTTTTGCATCCTTTTTTTGTCATCAGATACCTCAAGGCTGCATGATCTGTGTGCACCACCACTTTTGTACCAAGTAAGTATGCTCTGAATTTCTCAAAAGCGTATACAACATCCAACAACTCCTGTTCAGTCACTGTGTAGTTCTTTTGCGCCCCATTCAATGCTTTACTAGCATAATAGATGGGGTGGAAAAGTTTATCTCGCTTTTGTCCCAGAACAACTCCAAGCGCAACACCACTCTCATCGCACATTACTTCAAACGGTTTGGACCAATCTGGGGAAATTATAATAGGAGCATCCACTAACGTTTCTTTCAGGCATTCAAACGCCCTCAAACACTCAGCATCAAATACAAACTTCGTCTCCTTTTCAAGCAACTTGCACAATGGGGTAGCAACCTTTGAGAAATCTTTGATGAATCTTCGGTAGAAACCCGCATGACCAAGAAAGCTCCTCACACCCTTTACTGAAATGGGTGGAGGTAGTTTCTCGATAACTTCTATCTTGGCTCTATCCACCTCTAGACCTCTCATCGATATTTTGTGCCCTAATACAATGCCCTCTTTCACCATGAAATGGCATTTCTCCAAATTCAGCATGAGGTTTGACTCTTCACACCTTTGCAATGCCTGACCCAGATTAGCCAAGCAATCATCAAATGCATCACCTACTACCGAAAAGTCATCCATGAAGACTTCCAATGTGTTCTCCACCATATCAGAAAAGATAGACATCATGCATCTTTGGAATGTTGCAGGAGCATTGCAAAGACCAAAGGGCATGCGTCTAAAAGCAAACGTACCATAGGGGCAGGTGAAAGTGGTCTTCTCCTGATCTTCCGGGGCGATAGATATTTGGTTGTACCCCGAATATCCATCTAAAAAGCAATACCAACCTCTTCCAGCTAATCTATCCAGCATCTGATCCATAAAGGGCATGGGAAAATGATCACGGAGAGTACAGGAGTTTAGCTTCCGGTAATCCATACAGACTCGCCAGCCCGTGACAGGTCTTAATGGAATCAGTTCATTCTTGTCATTTGCTACCACAGTCATTCCTCCCTTCTTAGGAACACATTGCACTGGGCTTACCCATTTGCTATCAGAGATTGGGTAAACCACTCCAGCATCGAGCCATTTGATGATCTCTTTCTTCACCACCTCTTGCATTGGCGGATTCAGTCTCCGCTGGTGCTCGGTGGTGGGAGTGCAATTTTCTTCTAGCTGTATCTTATGAGTACAAATACCTGGTGGGATGCCAATAATATCTGCAATGGTCCAGCCGATTGCTCTCTTGTGTCTCCTCAGAGTGGATAATAACGCTTCAACTTGAGATTGCACAAGGTCTGTCGCGATGATTACAGGTAAGGTATCTTTGTCACCCAAAAATGCATACTTCAGATGACCTGGCAACTCTTTCAACTCTAATACTGGCGCTTCCTCAATAGAAGGCTTTGCAGGAGGTGTCGGTTTGTTCTTTAAATCGAGCTCCAATTTCTTTGGGGCGTAACCATATGACCCCATTCCAACCACAGCATTTACAATTTCCTCATAATCTTCGACGCCATCATCATCGAAGTTCATCATGACTGCTGCCAATGTCTCTACAGCAAGTCTCTCTTCAACAGAAACAATCACATCAGATTCTGCAACAACATCAATAACCGAGACAACATTCATGTCCCTCAGTTGCCTCATTGATCTACACACATTAAACTTCACTACCTCGTCGTTCAACCTGAAAGTCAAATCGTTGCTCTCCATATCTACTAATACTCTTCCGGTTGCCAAGAAGGGTCATCCCAAAATAATAGGGACTTCAAAGTCTACCTCGCAGTCCAAAATCACGAAGTCTGCCGGAAATATGAACTTCCCTACCTTCACAAGTACATCATACAGAATACCAACCGGGCGTTTCACCGATCTGTCAGCCATCAATAATCTCATAGTCGTCGGTTTGGGGGCTCCTAAGCCCAACTGCCGGTAGATGGCTAACGGCATCAAGTTTATGCTAGCCCCCAAGTCACAAAGAGCCTTTGCAAAGTTAAACTCCCCTATGGTGCAAGGAATAGTGAACGCACCCGGGTCTTCTTTCTTTTGGACTAACGACCTTGATGAAATGGCGCTACAATGGTGGAGGTTGTCTTCCAGTTCAAAACTTACCGACCTCTTCTTTGTGATCAAGTCCTTCATGAACATGGCATAACCAGGCATTTGTTCAAGCACATCCACAAGAGGGATGTTTACTGATATCTGTTTTAGCATGGTCATGAAGTTCAGGAATTTGCTATCTTCCACTTTCTTCTTCAACCGTTGTGGGAAAGGAGGTGGTGGCCGAGGCATCATAGTTGGAAGTTTTTCAACTTCCTTGCTTTTATCCGTGAGCACTTGAGTAGCATCTTCTTCCGTATCGGGTTTTTCAACAGACACTTTCACACCCTCATCGACCATATTTTCAGCATCTACTAACTCATCTTTCTCAGCAACGCTACCTTTCTGGGTCTGAATTACCGGATGTGATTCCGCTAATGTCTTACCGCTTCTGGTGGTGATTGCCATACAATTTCCGTCGTTTCTCGGGTTTTGAATGGTGTCACTCGGCAATGTTCCAGCTTTCCTTTGATTTAGAGACGCCGAGACTTGACTCATTTGTTGCTCTAACTGCTTGATTGAGGTGGAATGAGAATTAACCAACTGACTCAATGATGATAATTCAGATTTCATTTCCTTGACTCCGGAGTCAATAGATTCTACCTTCAACAACATCTTTGCCATCATATTCTCTAACTTGGACGTCCCTGTATCATTGCTACTTCTTTCTCGGTTACCAGGTGGTACGTACAACCCACCTCTATCTGTTTTATTCATCCAATTCCCCTGATCACGGTCTCTGTAGCCAGCTTTTTCATAGTAGTTGTCCTTCTGATAGTTCCGACCTTGGTTTCCCTGGCCATTGGCCTGGAAACCCCCCAAATAATTCGCCTCCTCATCAGAGTCGAACTTTGCTGCTCTACTTTGGGAACCTACAACTTTCACTTTCTCCATGTCTCCAGACAACAAATGTTTTGTCAATAGGTCCATTTGCATTTTTAGATGGGCCATATCTTGGTCCCGCTCTTCCTCTCTCCTGCGTTGTTCTGCTGACATACCTACTGCATGAGTGCTAGCAGCCATCTCTGTGTCCCGTGTATGCCAGGCCCTGTTGGTTTTAGTGAGCCGGTCCAGAATAGCTGTGGCATAGATAAAAGTGAGACCCATAAACGCTCCACCTGCTGCATTATCCAGTGTTGGCTTGGTAGCCGAATTTAGTGCCTTGTAAAATGTCTGCATCAGAAAATTGTCGGTCAACTGATGGTTAGGGCATTGTGTCAGCTTCTTCTTGAACCGCAACCACGTCTCATGTAACGCCTCATGAGGTTGTTGTCTGAAATTGCTAATTTCATCCCTCAATTGTATCATCCTAGAGGGAGGAAAGAACCTTTCTAGGAAAGCTCATTTCAACTCTCCCCAGGTTGCAATAGAGTCGGGGGTTAGCTCTGTCAACCATAGCGCTGCCTCATCAGATAGAGACAATGGAAACAACCTGAGTCTAATCGCAGTATGACTTACTCCAGGCAATTCGAACGACTTGCAGATACCCACAAAGTTCATCAGGTGTCGGTTTGGATCATCACCAGCCATACCACGGAACAATCCCTTTAAGTTCAACAGCTGGAGCATTGTGCTAGTTATGTTGAACTTGGCCTCGGGCGCTAGTGGAGGAAGAACAATGGCGCCTGTAGCGCCAACTCCGTCTAATGCAGTATCATCCTCTATATCGTCGGCATTCAAGTGATGCTGATCCTGTTGAGCCTGTTGTTCTGCAGCGAGCCTTGCTGCCTCCGTTTGTTGTGCATTCATGGTTTGCCTTAGCGTTCTTGCGAGCTCGGGGTCGTAGGGTAATATTGGTTCACCTGAGCGTCGGGTACTTGGCATGCACAACTCAGTACCCTGTAGAAAATAAATACAACAAATAAAAGTAAAATCAGGAAATATGACTAAGAGTCAAATAAACACACCAGACTTAATAAACAACCGTAATTCCCCGGCAACGGCGCCAAAATTTGATACACCCAAATTACAACTCCAATTACGAAGCGTAAGCGGTCGTCGTCAAATATAGAACCCAACAGAGATTGGGGTCGATCCCACAGGGAATAAGGTGCAAATTAAGTCGTTAGTGAATTAGATGACTAGTAATCAATAGTTTCCGGTAAAGAGGGGGGTTTGTGTGAACAATATTTGATCAAAACAAATAATAATGTACGATGAATAATCAATATGAGAGTGAACTAGGGAAGTGTTCACCATGGCATCGTAACAATGTCGACTCAAAGCTTAACCGGGTTCTTTCTATATGCATGTCACGATGTGATTGCATTAATGGTATCATCTAAACGTTTCTCAACCAAATAGACAAATTTCCTTTTCAATTCTCTCGAACTTGAAAAGGTGAGCTTTTATATTTCAATCCTAAACATCAAGTAGATTAATCTAGTTACAGCATTAATCATAAGACGAGAAGTGGTGGTCTCGAATCCTCGTAGTTAGTCAAATTTCTCAGTTTTAATCTCTTTACTCAAGTAAATTAAACCTAGGCATGTTCTAATGTTTGCAACCACTAGAAAACGTTAATAATGAATGATTAACAACATGAAAACATAAATATTGAACCCGACGGTACTCGGAATCTATATTGCTACTTTTGCCATGGCTCCCACAACCCTAGTTGTGGAAAGTTAGTTACTCATGCTATTCGGAGAAGAGAAGAAAATCATATTCATAATAAAGAGAAAAGATTCTTACAATATAATGAACACAAGCTTCAATTATCCAAGAACAAGAAAACCAAGATCCCAAGAACAATGGAAGAACAAGATGATGAAGAAGGAAAACGTGTAGTGTCGTGTTTTCTCTCCAAAAACTCGCTCAAAAGTCGACTAAAAATATCCTAGAACTATTGGGTAATCAATAAATAAAATAAACCTTACACAGGGTATTTATAGTAGTCCAGGAAATAAAGTCCAAAAATAGGATTTTCAGAATCCGCGTGGTATTTGACGAGTCGCCTGATGGACCGTCGCCACTGTGATGGGCCGTCACTCACAGCCGTTGCCACTATCCAGTGCATGCCATCTTTTAGCTCCCACTTGACGGCTTGGCTGACGGTCCGTCAAAGGTGTGACGGGCCGTCATGCCAACCGTCGCTGCTATCCAGTGTAGGCTCTCCTTGAGCTCTCACTTGATGGCTTGGGTGACGGTCCATCAAAGGTGTGACGGGTCGTCATGCCAACCGTCGCCGCTTTCCAGTGGCTACTTTAGCTGCTGCCAGGTTTGGTGGCTCTCCTGACGGTCAGTCACCTGTGTGACGAGCCGTCAGGTCCTCCGTCAAGCTCAACCTTTGTTACTTAGCTTGAGTATTTTTACTTCCTTTTTATCCTTGTCTACATTTCCTGCAAATACAACATAAAAACATCAAAATACACAAAAGTTGCTCGAAAACTTGCGAGTATTCTTAGTTAAAGGCGTCAAATGTGCCGTAGAATCCAGGCACATCACACATCTCAGCAGGGAATTTGAACTTGGGGTCGATAAATTAAGATCCCAATTTGGGTCAACATGTGGGACCACTTGCTTGAGTTCCTCAACTTCCACTTCCATTGTATCCACTCTAGCACAGAGCTTGCTCACACTTAAAATTATTAGTTTCAAGGCCGACTTGATGGTGGATTGAATTAAGGTTGGAATATCTTTGGCCAACTTATGAAGGAGCTCTTCATTCTTGTTAGTAAGTTGAGGAGGTTTTAGCAAGTTACCTGATAAGGAGGTGGCCTGCGATGCCACATGTATTGTGCTTGATGCTCCTAAAGATGGAGGTGAAATCTCTACCTGGGTATGAACAATGTGCTCAACTTGGGCCCTGCTTGTGGTTGCACGAGGTGTTTGAGCAAGGAGCTTTCTCTTGACATGCAGGGCATCCTTATCCCACTTTGTGTCTAAACACACCATGCCTCTAGATTGGGTGACTTTGTCTAAAGAATAGAATAGAGGACATTAGGCTTGGATGGATAACAAACTGATGAGGACTGGGAAGGCCATGGAGGTGGAGTCATGATTAGTTTTTCTCTTGAGATGTTCGGCTATGATTTCTCCCTCATTCAAGGATAGGCTATCTATGACGTAGGCAATGAAAATGGCCATCTCTATAGTCACTTTAGTGGTGTGACTAGTTGGGATAAGTCTTCTAATCACAAAATCTAGCCATATGTGAGCTTCGAACTTAAGATTTGAGCTATAGATTTTCCCCTTTGAGATGGCCCAAAATAGGTTCCCTTCGGCTATGACACTAGAAACCCACTTGTATTGATCTTCCTTTTTAGCTACGCATTCAAAGTACATGGACTCTGGAAATTGGTTCATCATACCAAATGGCAAAGTGGATGGATGTGGGGGTAATGTCCACCTCCTTACCTCAGACCAATACCCACTTGAGGCATGGTAACTCGCTATACGTACCCTTATGTTTTAATATGTCAATTCGGGCCCGGTATAAAGCATAGAATTCTCTACCAATTCAGGAAAATAGGGACCCAGAGTTGTCACACCTCGAGGTTACCCCTAGCATAACACGAGATCCGGGGCACGAGTGCCTCAGACTAACCCTTGGTCATAGCATACTCAGTCATTCATAAGAAATCATAGCAGAAGCATAGATAGAATATTAGGCAATCCAAAACCATAAATGATAAGTCAATACGAAACATAGTTTTAAAAGAGTGACTCGAATACTGGCTATGTCTGAAAAGCCTCTACACATAACATAAGGAGTTGCTAGGACAAGACCCTAGCTAACTCTATGTACGGAAATAAATAACCAACAACTAGCTAGAATCATAACTAGCCCTCGAACTATGAGGACTCACCGACACTGACTGGAAGTGGCCTGCGATCTCTAACCACGTGCCTGAGGAAGGGAACCTGAATCTACATCATCAAGAGGATTCAGCGCAAGTATGCATTAGTACTATAGGATGTATCGAGTATGTGAGATATGCATGATCATAATAAAACATGATTAAAATGACCTCTTTCAAAATAAGAGATATCATAAGAAATTATCAAGACAAAGGCATAAGCATGAAGTAAAGTCAAGGTTCAAAGTAAAGTATCATATAGCTTCATGACTTGAAAATAATCATGTGGGAGTTTCTCTTAACCGACATTAAACCATGATGAGCTACATGGATTCCAGTGTTATGCACCTATACTTAAAAAGGTTGTCCTAACCGGCCAAGGTTAGAACCATGTTCATAAGGATCCTTTCATAAGCCATGGAGGGCAACCTACGGTGGCAACGTAGTTTTGGACTTGGGTTATCTAGAACCCTCATCGCTCGGTGCTAAATACTACTCCCAAAACATATAACATAAGGCTAACATACATGTGACATATCTATATGTCAAGCTTGTTCATAAACATGTTCATAACCCGGATCTTCATGCTACTCATGAATCTTGGTTTTGAAAATGATTCATGAGCATTGATGGCACATCGGGTGTCTTGCATTACATAATAGTTCATAACTTGAAAACTTGCATGGCACTAGTTCAATTTCATAATATACATACTTTCATAAAACATAGGAACTAGGCATGCACTTGCTTGAAATTCATGAAAACATGCTATCAAATACCCAATTTACTTGAATCAAATTATGCATGTAGAATTTGCCATAATTATCCCTCAATTTGAAAGTACGAATTTATATGTAAGAACCCATGCAAAATCATACAATTGAGTAGTAATTTTATAATAAAATTATAAGAAGGCAATTCATAGAAAAACCCATAAGAATTGGGTAACAACCCTAATTTGAAAGTTCATGAAATCAAAATAAAGATTTGGGGTTTTGGGAACAAGGGTGAAAGGAACCCATTGTTGAATACTCACATACCTTGATTGAAGTTAACCCACTTGAAATTGAGAAGACTAGGAGACTTGAACTTGGAGCTTGAGACCTTGAACTTGAGATAGTTCTTTTCCTTTTTGGGAGATGAATGAGGTAATGATAAGGGACTTAGGCTAATAGGGTTAGAAATCATGCTAAGAATGGACAAAATGACCTCACTTAGGATTTAAATAGATGGGTAATGACTAAAATACCCCTGGGATGTAATTAGGAAAAAGTTGTTTTAAAACTCGGCTTCAGGTTTCACGGGTCCCTTCCACGGACCATAGGACTAACCACGGCTCGTGGAATGGAGTCGTGGTTCCTGAGTCAAAATTTTAGGCTGCAGATGAGGTTTTACGATTTCACAGGATGACTCATGGAAACTTCCATGAGTCGTAGGACCAACTCGTGGTTCTTGGGAAATAGATTGCCCTCAGTCTGAGTTCCACGGGTGGTTTCCATGACTCGTGAAACTAATCATGACCCATAGACTCCACTCGTGGTTCTCAGACTAGATGTGGGAGATGTAGAGCTGGTTTCACGAGTCACATCCATGAGTCGTGATCCCTTACATGAATCGTAGACTTGACTCATGATTCCTGGAAGTTTCAAAAATTTTAGAGTTCTTAAGTTTAAAAGCTGGATTGAATTTCGGGGTGTTATAATGTCTCCCCCTTGGGATCATTCATCCTCGAATGAAGACTAAACAAGAGAAAATAGCTCAACCAATAAACAACACATAAAATCTGAAGAACAAACATGATAACTGAGCTTTTCAACTTAAAACATGACTGAATCAACTTCAAAAATATGAATACATGCTAGGATCATGAGGAAAACTGATGGAATAGACTCGGAGGAACATACTAAGGAGGAAACTATTACCTCAAGATGAATAAAAATTGGAAGGGAATAGATGAGGGTACTTGGCTTTCACGGTTGCTTCTGCTTCCCAAGTAGCTCCCTCACCAAGTTGATTCCTCTAAAGGACTTTTACCAAACTGACTTCTTTGTTTCTCAACCTTCGAATCTGACGATCAGGAATCTCTACGGGAACCTCCTCATAGGTGAGACTATCCTTCACACCTACATCCTCAATGGAAAAATCAAGGTCGGATCACCAACACACTTCTTCAACAAGGAAACATGGAAAATTAGATGAACCGCTTCTAATTTTGTTGGCAAATCCAACTCATAAGCAACGCTACCAACTCTCCTCAGAATGCTATAAGGACCTACAAAACAACGACTAAGCTTCCCTTTCTTGCCAAATCTCATCACACCCTTCATGGGTGACACCTTTAGAAAAACCCAATCATCAACTCTAAATTCCAATTCCCTTCTCCTCATATCCACATATGATTTTTGTCGACTCTGAGTGGTCTTCAACCTCTCATTAATAAGTTAAACCTTTTCTATAGTCTTGTGAACCAAATTTGGACCAATCAAAGCTGCCTCACCTACCTCAAACCAACCAATAGGAGACCTACACATTCGACCATAAAGTTCCTCATAAGGAGCCATCTGGATGCTAGAGTGAAAATTGTTGTTGTAGGCAAACTCGATAAGAGGTAAGTGATCATCCCAATTACCTTTGAAGTCAATCATGCAGGATCTCAACATATCCTCCAAAGTCTGAATAGTACGCTCTGCCTGGCCATTTATCTGTTGGTGAAAAGTTATGCTAAGCTTCACCTAAGTACCAATACCTCTCTGAAACAATCTCTAAAACTGGGATGTAAACTGAGTACCCTATCTGAAATGATGGACAATAGGACACTATGCAATTCGACTATCTCCCAGATGTAGAGTCTAGCATAATCATCCGCTGAGTCCGTAGTCTTAACAGCCAAGAACTGGGATGACTTTGTCATCCGGTGGATGATCACCCAAATGAAATCATGTTGCCTTCGAGTACGAGTCAAACTTGTGATAAAGTCCATATTGATCGCTTCCCACTTTCAAGTAGGAAGGTCAATGTCCTGAGTCATGTCACCCGATCGCTGATGCTCTACTTTTACTTGCTGGCAGTTGGGACACTTAGCCACAAAACCAGCTATGTCCCTCTTCATACCATTCCACTAATAGACTTCTCGTAGATCACGGTACATCTTGGTGGAACCAGGGTGAATGGAATATCTGGAACTGTGAGCCTCAGTCAAAATCTATTGTCTCAACCCATCTATATCTGGCACACACAATCGACCCTGATAACAAAGCACACCATCTCCCCTTGGGAGAAAACCTCAACTCTTTGCTGATGGACTGCACCTTTTAGCTGAAGCAAAATAGGATCACTATCTTGCTTTGCCTTCAGTTCAGCTACAAAAGATGATTCGGAACCATTCTGAACAACAACAACACCTTATGTCGAGTCTATAAGGCGAACTCCCAACCGAGCAAGCCTATGAACCTCCTTAACCAATTCCTTATTCCCGTCTTCAACTCAAGACACACTACCCATGGACAATCTACTAAGTGCATCCACCACAACATTGGCCTTACCCGGATGGTAAAGCACACCGATGTCATAATCCTTAAGAAGCTCAAGCCATCTTCTTTGTCACAGATTCAATTCCTCCTAAGTGAACACATACTGAAGACTCTTATGATCGGTCAAAACATCCACGTGCACACCATACAAGTAATGTCTACAAATCTTCAAAGCAAATACAATAGCTGCTCACTCAAGATCATGAGTAGGATATCTCATGAGTATTAAGCTATTTCGAAGAATAAGCAATCACTTTAGCATGATACATTAACACACAACCCAAACCAATCCTAGAAGCGTCACAATACATAACAAAGTTATCTAGGCCCTCGGGTAGAGCCAACATTGGAGTTGTGGTCAATCTATCCTAGAAATTTTTTTCACATAGGTCAGACCACTGAAATTTTACCTTTTTCTGAGTCAATCGAGTCAAAGGGGTAGCAATGGAAGAAAATCCTTCCACAAACCTCCTGTAGCAACCAGCCAAACCCAAAAAGCTTCTAATATCAGACGGGGAAGTGGGTCTAGGCCAGTTCTTTACTGCCTCTATCTTTTGAGAATCAACTCGAATACCATCCCTAGTTACTATATGACCCAGAAAAGCAACAGACTTCATCCAAAACTCACACTTGCTAAACTTAGAAAATAATTGTCGATCCTTGAGTGTTTGCAACACCACTCTCAAATGGTCCGCATGCTCCTCCTCACTCTGCGAATAGATAAGGATATCATCAATGAACATAATCACAAGCATATCCAAATACTGCTTGAACACACAGTTCATCAAATCCATAAAAGTTGCAGGAGCATTCGTTAGACCATAAGATATCACAACAAATTCATAATGACCATACCGAGTCCTGAAGGCTATTTTCGGAATATCACACTCTCTTACACAAAGCTGATGATAACCGGATCTAAGGTCGATTTTGGAGAAGAAACTAGCACCATGAAGCTGATCGAACAAATCATCAATCCTAGGAATGGATACTTATTCTTAATTGTGACCCTGTTCAATTGACAGTAGTCAATACACATCCTAAGGGAACCATCCTCTTTCCGCACAAATAAAACTGGGGCATCCCATGGAGAAATGCTAGGCCTGATGAAACCCTTATCAAGAAGAACCTTCAACTGATCCTTTAACTCTTTAAGTTCTACGGGAGCCATTCTATAGGGAGGAATAGAGATGGTATTCATAACTGGAAAAAGATCTATCCCAAAGTCGATCTCTCGTTCGGGAGGGACTATGGGAAAATCCTCGGGAAACACTTTTGGGAACTCATTCACAATAGGAACAGACTGAAGGGATGGGGTTCTGGACTCCATGTCCACAACCCGAACTATATGATAAACATAACCCTTAGAAATCATCTTCCTATCCTTAAGATAAGATATGAAGTGACCTTTCAAGGAAGGAGGACTACCTTGCACTTCTAAGATGGGTTCATTTGGAAACTTGAAACTGACAACTCGAGTACGACAATAAACCAAAGCATAACAAGCATGCAACCAATCCATACCAAGAATAACATCAAAGTCAGTCATCTCTAACTCTACTAAATCCATTGAAGTAACTCTATGAAGGACTGAGATAGGAAAATTTTGGTAGATTCTTTTGGCTAGGACTGACTCACCAATAGGAGTAGAAACATAAAAAGGTTCGAAAAGCAATTCAGGACAAATTTTGAATTTGTATGCTACATAAGGGGTCACAAAAGATAAGGAGGCACCGAGGTCCAACAAAGCATACACATTGAAAGAGAACACTTTCAACATATCAGTAACAACATCTGGGGAACCCTCCTAGTCCTGACAAGAGCACATAGCATAAAGGCAGTTTTGGCACTGACCACTAGAACTAGAATTTGTGCCCTGCTGGGCTAGTCGACCTCCTGGGGCTGATGGAGCAGACTGAGCCCTACCACCTCCCTGCCCCTTCTTAGCTGAAGGGCAATATCTAATAATATGTCCGGCCTGTCCACACCCAAAGCATGCTCTCATGCCCAAATGACACTCTCCGAGTTGATTCTTCCCATACTTGTTGCAAATAGGATGGGAGAATCTTTTAGCAACACTCCTCTGAGACTGTGAATAAGAACCAGATCTTTTACCAGTCTGATCATGAAGAGGCCTCAAGGCCTAGGTAGGAGCACTAGCAAAAGAATGAATGGGTCTTGATGACTTTTTCTGAAATGAGGAGCGGTATCCCCCATCGGACCTCTGATGTCCATAACCTAAACCCTCGGATCTAACTTTCTTGTTCTCTTTAGACATCTCCCGAAGTTTGTCCCTCTTGATCTAGTGAGCATGAGTTAATAAGTCTAGAGATACTCATGTCACTCAACAGCATAGCATATATATACTCTTTTTTCACCAAGTCTGAGACTCCATAGATATATTTGCTCATCTGATTATGTGGGTCAGCCACCATAGTAGAAGCATATCTAAAGAGCTGAGTGAACCTCAAAATGTACTCCTGAACTGTTATGGATCCATGTCTCAAGTTTTCAAACTCCTCGACCTTCACTTGCCTCAACTCCCTCAGAAGAACCGGCCGAGAAAACCCTTTCGAAATACTCCCAAGTTGTAACATCCCATATTTTGCATATACTAGTCCTATTCATATATCACTTGATATAGCCTTGTCGTATAGGTGAGGGACCGAGTTTTTTATATGAGCAGTGATAGTTTAATGTGTATTGGGAGGTGCTGTAATGCCACATTTAGTTCAGCACGTAAACGGCCAAGTTAACCTCGACAAAAGTATTTAAACTCGAGATGGTAAGGTTGTATTTGGGTAAATATTTAGGGTGAAGTGTTAAGTTAAAGCAAAAGGGATTAGAAATTAGAAAATAGAATAAAATAAGTGAGCTGCTTGCTTGACTTAACTAAGCTAGTAGGTGACAAGTAAGTGCATCACCTACTTTGACTTATTGACCAGCCTAAAGAACTAGGTAGGTGCATCACCTACTAAGACTATTTTGACTAGTTTAGAGGGCCAAGTACACCCATCACCCACTTGAATAAATTCTGGCCCAAAGAAGTGAAAGAAAGGGAAAGAATTGGCAGCCAAGGCCCAATAAGGTTAAGTCCAACAAAGCCCATGTAAAATGGCCAAGTAGGTGTATCACCTTCTTGACATTTTGTGGCTCAAAATGAGCAAGGAAAGTCGGCCAAAGCATCCCCCCTTTAAAGGGGTTAAGACCAGCTCATTTCACTCATTTTAACTTGAAAAAAAATAGATTTTAGAAGTTCTTTCTTTCTCTCTCTCTTAGCTTCACATAGCAGCCATAAAATACCATTAGGGTTCTTAAGTATTCTCCCTCTTTTCAAGCTAAGTTGAAGGGGAGTTCAAGCTCTTGAAGAAGTACAAGTTAGGAGGACAGATTTTCAGAATTTAAGGTAAAGTTACTGCCCATTTTTACCCCTTTTTATATGCAAGTTTGATGGAGAATTCTGTATGTGTTTGTGTCAAGAACCATGGGGTAGTGATTGGAATCCTTGAGTTAAAATACTTTCTTATTATGTTGAAGGATGTTTGGGATTGTTTTAGGAGCGGTTTTATGTGTATATATTTGGGACAGCTTGGTTGAACTTGTAAAAGGGTGTGTGAAGTTGTATTGAAGTATGGAAGGAGGGTGTGGTAATACACCACTTAATTGGGTGTTATGTTAACTTGCTGCCTGCACACCTTTGTATGTTGTTTTGTATATGTTGTGAAGTCGGAAGAGTTTCAAGGGACCTTATGAGAAGGTCGTACAGTATGTAGATATGTTTAGAAGAGAAGAGGTGAAAGGAACACTCTTGGTTTGATCAATTACGAGCTTACTGCCTAGTTACTGATTTAGTGGGATCAAGTAGCCCAAATTAGTTAACTAGCTACTAATACTAGTTTTGCCACGTATTTCATTGTAGATAAATAATCTGAAAGGGGAAGCTTAATTCGTTGTAATATCCGAGTTACACAACAAGGTATGTAAGGTTTCTCAGTTTCATATTCCTTGGCATGAACTCTTATATTTGTGTTGTTACCAACGAAGTGAGTTTCCTAGTAAAGGTATTTTCAACAGCAAGCTTTGTGAGTTATTCTCTAAGTCAAATGAGGTTCATTGTATCATATAAGCTCCTAAACAGTACGTTGATGTTACATTTGCTCCTTATATCATTGTTACTGCCTTAAGTGCATGTTCACATGTCTTCTACTACTGGTCCATAGTTTTGAGCTCAATAAAGGTTACAACCACCAAAGTAACAATCTCAAAGATTAAAGAAACTAAATGAAGTAATCTGTATATGTGTGGGTGGCAGCCCAGGGGTGAAAGCCTAGCATGGGTCGATCCCTATTTGTGTACTTATGGGTGGCAGCCTAGGGGCGAAAGCCTAGCATGGGTCGATCCCAATTTGTATATTTATGAGGGCAGCATCCCAGGGGTTAAATTGCCTAGCATGGGACTCCTCTTCTACCACTGATCAGTTGGTCACGTGTATTACATGCCTTACAATGATCATAAAGCAAAGAAGAGTAACCAAAGAACGTAATATACATGATTTCACAAGTGTAAGCAAATGTGATCTTCTGTTCTTATTTACATGTTTATGCACTGATACCTGATTCTATTTGAGCTCTTGTTTACATATGGTTTACTTTATGCCTTACATATTCAGTACATTCTCTCGTACTGACGTCCCTCATGGGGACGCTGCATTTCATGCCATAGGCACATGTACTCTGGCTAGTAGACCTCCCCAGTATGACCACAGGACACTCGGCTGTTGTTGGTGAGCTCCAGGTTGATTCGGGGCTTTACCGAGTCTTTGGTATATATTTTGGGTATTGTATAGTTAAGGGTAAGGCGGGGCCCTATCCCAACCTAAACTAAGTTTGTCTATCTTGTAGAGGCTTTGTAGACCAATGTTAAAGTAAAACTTAGTTATGTCTTTGCTCTTAACAGTTGTGGCCTCAATGGCCAGATCGTGTACATAAGTTTTGGGCATATATATGTTGGTCTTGTTATTCAGGAAGCTTATCTATAGTCAAAGCTTCTTAATTGTCATAGTTATATGCATGATGAATCACAGGTTATAAGTTGGTTCTCTCGGGCCTTTAGGGCATCGAGTGCCTATCCGTCTAAATGTAATTTGAGGCGTGAGACAAGTCACAGGGACCTTGTCTCTAGCCCTAGCTTCCTTCTATTGCGTGAACCAGATATGAGCTACATCCTTGAGTTGATAGGATGCTAACTCAACGCTATCAACCCAAGCCACTTGCATAACATCAAAGATTTTCTTCACCTCATCCAAAAAGTTGAGCGAATCTTCCCCAACCTTTGAAGCCTAGAATTCCAGCGATTTTATACGGATAAAATCATGAACTTAGGCCGCTACCCCACCTTGAGGGTGGATGAGGATAGGAGCCGCCTGGCTGGCCTGAGCGGCCAAGGTTTGGGCTAGTATATAGATGGCATTCCAAAATTCCTCATTCGTGACCTCAAGGGATGGAACTGGAGGAGCAGTATTTTGAGTGGCTCGGTGAGGCATAGCACGTCGAGGCATGATCTGAAACGTACAAGGAAAGGATTAGAGAGATGTTAGAGTTAAACTCCATCGCACGATATAACCATGAAAGAAGTGAACTTTTCTTAAGACATCCCATAGCTTCTCCCTCATATATGTGGCACGCTTCACACACATGAACGAGATTCTACTCGATGCGGCTTCAGATACCCTAGGACTCTTGAACCTGAGGCTCTAATACCAAGTTTGTCATTCCCCGAGGTTACCCCCTAGATGTAACACCGGATCCGGGGCATGATTGCCCCAGACTAACCATTGGTCATAGCATACTCAGTCATTCATAAGAAAGCATAGCGGAAGCATAGATAGAATATGAGGCAATCCAAAACCATAAATGATAAGTCAATACGAAACATAGTTTTAAAAGAGTAACTCGAATACTGGCTATGTCTGAAAAGCCTCTACACATAACATAAAGAGTTGCTAGGACAAGACCCGAGCTAACTTGATGTACAGAAACAAATAACCAATAACTAGCTAGAATCATAACTAGCCCTCAAACCATGAGGACTCACCGACACTGACTGGAAGTGGTCTGCGATCTCTATCCATGTTCCTGAGGAAAAGAACCTAAATTTGCATCATCAAGAGGATGCAGTGCAAGTATGCGTCAGTACTATAGGATGTACCGAGTATGTGAGATATGCATGATCATGATAAAACATACTTAAGATATGCTTAAAATGACCTCTTTTGAAAAAAGAGATAGCATAAGAAATTATCAAGACATAAGGAATAAACATGAAGTAAAGTCAAGGTTCAAAGTAAAGTATCATATAGCTTCATATTTTGAAAATAATCACGTGGGAGTTTCTCTTAACCGACATTAAACCATGATGAGCTACATGGAGTCCAGTGTCATGCACTCACACTGAAAAAGGTTATCCTAACCGGCCAAGGTTAGAACCATGTTCATAACGATCCTTTCATAAGCCACGGAGGGCAACCTACGGTGGCAACCTAAATTTAGACTTGGGTTATCTAGAACCCTCATCGCTCATTACTAAATACTACTCCCAAAACATATAACATAAGTCTCACATACATGTGACATATCTAGATGTCAAGCTTGTTCATAAACATGTTCATAACCCGGATCTTCATACTACTCACGAATCTTGGTTTTGAAAATAATTCATGAGCATTGATGGCACATCGGGTGTCTTGCATTACTTAATAGTTCATAACTTGAAAACTTGCATGGCACTAGTTCAATTTCATAATACATATACTTTCATAAAACATAGGAACTAGGCATGCACTTGCTTAAAATTCATGAAAATATGCTATCAAATACCCAATTTACTTGAATCAAATTATGCATGTAGAATTTGCCAGAATTTGCCTTCAATTTAAAAGTAGGAATTTATATGTAAGAACCAATGAAAAATCATGCAATTTAGTAGTAATTTTATAATAAAATCTTGAGAAGGCAATTCATAGCAAAATCCATAAGAATTGGGTAACAACCCTAATTTGAAAGTTCATGAAATCAAAATAAAGATTTGGGGTTTTGGGCACAAGGGTGAAAGAAACCCATTGTTGAATACCCACATACCCTGATTGAAGCTAACCCACTTGAAATTGATAAGACTAGGAGACTTGAACTTGGAGCTTGAGACCTTGAGCTTGAGAGAGTTCTTTTCCTTTTGGGGATATGAATGAGGTAATGAGAAGGTACTTAGGCTAATAGGGTTAGAAATCATGCTAAGAATGGCCAAAATAACCTCACTTTGGAGATAAAAGGGTGGGTAATGAGTGAAATACCCCTGGGATGTAATTAGGAAAAAGTTGTTTTAAAACTCGACTTCAGGTTTCACGGGTCCCTTCCACGGACCATAGGACTAACCACAGCTCCTGGACTGGAGTCGTAGTTCCTGAGTCAAAATTTGAGGCTGCGGATGAGGTCTTATGATTTAACAGGATGACTCGTGGAAACTTCCATGAGTCGTAGGACCAACTCGTTGTTCTTGGGAAATAGACTACCCTCAGTCTTAGTTCCACAGGTGGTTTCCATGACTCATGAAACTAATCACGACCCGTAGACTCCACTCGTTGTTCTCAGACCAGAGGTGAGAGCTACAGATATGGTTTCACGAATCACTTCCACGAGTCGTGATCCCTCCCACAAAACGTAGACTTGACTCTTGATTCCTGAAAGTTTTAGAATTTCTAGAGTTCTTAAGTTTAAAAGCTGGATCGAACTCCGGGGTGTTACAGGAGTCTTGGCAAAATGTTCCCAAGCTCTTATGCGGAGCTGTTTTTGCATGTTCGGGAACTCTTCTTGAAAATCTTCCACATCGAACTCCTTCTCTTCCAAGAATGGTCATTTTCCCCAAAATTTGAGGTGTAAAGCTTCCATTCCCTTGAGCGCAAATTGGAGTTGTAGTTCATTGGGCCGTCTCTCTTGCATAGGAACACCTGCACTGGAGGCGTGTTTTGTGGCACCCCTCTTTTGACGAAGCATATTGGAAGACATACTCCTATAAATGGGGGTCATTAGCAGGCACTACACATCTATATACAATTTAAACATGGTTAACAAACTACAAAATATGGGATGCAACAGACTAGAAAAACAAAGTAGGTTACTGATGGCTTGTGCAGACCACATGTGAAATGCACCAGAAGGAGTGCGTGTCGTATGTGCTATCGCACAAGCTAACAGAATCCTACAAGGATTCTTCATCGAGGTACGAATCTAGTGCAAAATGCACCATCCAAAGTGTGTGTCACATCATGCATCACCCTTCAAAGCAGTGCTAGATTTCTCTTTTCAACATGGTGTGATGCCTTGTGTAACCCGCACATCAAGATCTATGCATCGCAGGCGGAACACAAAAAGGCACAATTGGAGTTTTGGGTTCCTTGTGTTCTTGTGAATTACGCATGTGATACGTAGAGCAAGATGTACTTAGGCACTCGACACCACGCAACAAACCAACAATATTAACCATGGGGGATAAGGGATGTCATGACCACAAACATCCGGGTACTCAGACTTCCCCGAATTTCCATTAATAAAACAATAAGCAAGTAAAGAACTTAACGACTTCCCTTAAGATGGACGTTACCCTGTCTATCATTGGGAACATCAAGCCCTTACTTGCAATAATGGGCATTAATAAATTTTAGCAACAATTAACCCCCTCCCCGCACAAGATCATACACCCAAGGATAATTTTCAACAACGAATCATGGGCATACATATAGAAAAATTCAAACCTAACAATCTATTCTCAACAAAACCTTATGACAAATGAAGATTTGCCCTTAAGAACGACATCACCCAATCTATCATCGGGCCAAACCATTCGTCAATCACCAAGTGGGTTACTCAGACTTCACCCCAAATATAGATTTCAAGGCAAAAATTCACTACCAATCAACATACATTAACAAAATTCAAGTTCTACCAAGTTGACAATAAGCAAAATTATCAATGCAACTCAAAATGGGGGACCCAAAATCAACATGGCAATTCTATTAAGCATGCTTCACAATATGAGTTCCCAACCTTCATAAAAACCAGTGTTTAACGTTGGGGAACTTACCACAAGTGAAGATTAGATGGAGAGGATTGAAAATTGAAGCTTTTTGGAGTTCAACAATGGTGACCCAAGTAGACTTTTCAGAGAGACTACAGCAATAGCGGTGGTAGAGTAGCGGAGATGGTTGGATGAAGGAAGGGAAATTATTTGGGGAGTTTGAGGGATTTAGAGAGAATTTTGGGAGAGAAATTGTGAAGTTTAGATAAAAGATGGTGCAAAATGAAGAAGGGAGGCAGTTTTAAAAAGAAAAAGAGAAGAAAATTTTAGCCGGGACTTCTCCAGGTCGGGTCGGTCAATGGGTTAGGTCAATTAAAATTCAAATTTATCTCTTGTGCATTGCGACATGAGATTCACAACAGCCTTGGTGCGGACCGCATGGCGTTTAAAACATGGCCCTTTTTCTCCCCTTGGTTTCCCAGGCTTCTGGTTTGCCATGCGATGGAGGTAAGATGCACACTTGGGCTCGTGCGGACCACACGGCCCAGTGCACGTCACCTCCAATTTTTAAACTTCTTTCCAGGAATTCTGGTTTGGCATGCGATGAGTTGTGTGACACGCACAATTGCTTGTGCGGTCCGCACAGTCCTCTGCATAGCCCATGTTTTCACTTGTCCATGTTTCTACTCCATGCATTCCCTAGAATCACACCAAAAACAACAAAAGATAACCAAAAATAAATTAAATAAACTTGGGTTACCTCCCAAGCAGCGCTTGATTCAACATCGGAGCTCGATGATACTACCTCAAATCACTCATTCTTTGGATTGGTGATGGTATCACTAGGCAGCGTCCCCTTTATCCTCGAGTTCAAGTGGCTTGAGAGGTGGTTCATTTGGGCCTCAAAATGCTTGATCGAGGCTGAGTGGGAGATCACGGTTTGGTGAAGTGTTAAAACTTCACTCTTTAGCTCACTCACTCCCATATTTGTCATATCCACCTTCTTGAGAACCAAGGATAACATGTCCTCTAGCTTGGACTGATCGGGGTTGCTTGTGCCCAGTTGGTAGAGAGAGTCCATCTTGTTTGGAGGTATATAGGGATTTGAACTCCGGTGATTAAAACGATCACCGTCTTTCTCTTTATCCCTCCAATTTCCATCCCTTTCCTTGTGTTTTATCCATCCTTGGTTATCCTCCCTCGGGCGATAATAACCAGGATGAGAACTCATTGACATAAAGCATAGTTTACCATCAACAACTGTCATTAGATCATCATCACTCGCTTTGATTTCTGGTGTACTCACAACATTCACCGTCTTAGCACCAAAAGCTCCCATTACATGCTTGTCCATCAAATCAATCTGTGTCATCATTTTTGCCATTGTCTCATCTCACTCCTCATCCTTCTTCCTTATTTCATTAACCAAGATAGATGAGGGTCCTCCCGAAGTTGGCACATCCGCTTCTCTCGTATGCCAAGCTTGGTTGGTTTTGGTCATTCGCTCTAACAAAGTTGAGGCATTGGGAAATTCTAAGTCCATGAAGGTTCCACCTCCAAGGTTATCAGCCACTGACTTATTTAGAGAGTTCAATGACCGATAGAATCTTTGCAGCAATACGTTGTTCGACAACTCATGGTTCAGACACAAGAGAAGCTTCTTTTTGAACCTTAACCAAACCTCATGTAGAGGCTCATCCGGGAGTTGCCTAAATTTGGTAATCACGTCTCTTAGCTTCATCATTTGAGACGGAGGAAAGAATTTTGAAGTAAAGGCTTCAACCAACTCGGCCCAAGATGTTATAGACCCATTCCGCAATTCCTATAACCATGTCGTGGCTTCCCCCATTAAAGAGAAGGGGAATGGCGCAATTGAATGGATTCTTGGGAGATGTTTTGAATAATGTATGGTTGGTAAATCTCCACAAAATTCTGAATATGCCGGTTGGCATCTTCATGTGATGCTCCACCAAATAGGCCATTCATTTGGATTAAGTGGAGCACGGTGCTAGTCACATGAAAGATAGCATTTCCCACCGTGGGGGGTGATGGATTGCACCTACACCCCCTTGCATCATAGGCTCAGCCTCGTCGGCCTCCATAAAGCCGTCAACGCTCTTGTTGTCAACGACCTTGTTCATAGTCTAGCCTGCTTAATCACAACACAAACAACAAACAAAAGTAAAAGAAACAAGCACTCTCAAAGTGACTTCAAATCAACAATCAAAAATAGGTATCAATTCAAGTCCCCGGCAACGGCGCTATTTTTAATAAAAGCTCAAATTGTACTCCCCAACTATGAAGGCACGGCAATCATCAAGCACCCATTATCAACACACCCCTAGACAAGTGAAATCAGTCACTCATAGCAAAGGAGAGAGATACACCAAATGGGTAAGTCAAAATACTCTTCATTCAAGCTGAATTTCAAGTTCTAAGCTCAATTTGAGTGCACAAATGGTTAACCAAGAGAATGGATTCAAACCCTCTTCTCTTTGGAGAGGAAACTTGTTCTCAAAGTAAAAAGCTCTTCAAAATATTCAGGACTGAAGAATGTTATTTACAATTGTGCCTAAATTGGCCTTTTATACTTTCCCAAAATGTCACTAAAATTCAGGAAAAAATTGCCCTTAAGGTGTTGTGCGACGCGACATGCAGTTCGCACATCATTATGTGCGCATCGCACACTATCTTTAGTTGAACTAGTGACTCAGCCAACTTGGGAGATGTCATGCAAAGTAGGTGCGGTTCACAACATGGAGTGTGCACGTCACACAATGACCGCACCTCGTGACAGATCCTTCAGGCATTCCTAAGCTTCATGCGGTGAGAGGTGCAAAATGCACCACGGCTTGTGCATGTTGCACGAGTGCCGCATCTCGGGGCAGATTCTTTGTCTTTTTCAATCACTTCACACTTCACTCCTTTTAAGCTCTTTTTGGGTCTATTTCCTTGTTTCCTATCTTTGATCAAAAGTACCTGCACATACATCAATAAAGGTCATAAGAACCTCTAAATCTATTCAAAACATAGCAATAATTCATGGATTTAGGCTCAATAAGTTGGTAGATTACTGACTTATCAGGGTGTTACAAAATATGAGACAAACGATACCCATATTGAAAAATATAGAATTTGGGCAAAAATTGAGTTAAAAATTGACCCTCGAGGTCCGTTGATGAATAAGAATTTTTTCTTTGCAATTATCTCATCCATAAGGTAAGAAACTCATACCCAGATGTGTCACGACCCAAAACTGGGACATGATGGTGCCTACATAACCCCCCGGTAGGCAAGCCAAACCCAATGATGCAGAAGACAATAAAGCAGTTAAAGTAAGGAAAAGCGGAAGACATAAATGAAAAGATAGGGCCAATAGCATAAATACATACTATCATACAAAATATACATAAGAAGGCCCTAAAGTGACCAACGAGACAAAATAGACTCGAGAACCAACCCGGACCTAGTGTCACTAGTACAAAAGCGACTAATGTAAGGAGTAGCTATACAACAGACCCTGTCTATCCAAAATACAAACTATAGACAGAATATACAAGATGGAAAGCATGTAAAGTCTCCAAAAGCATCGGGAGCTCACCGCGATCCAAACTGCAACAGGCCTCGAACGACAGAAAGATCAGTGAGGGTGGCTCATACTAGGTGTTGCATTAGATAAAGATGCAGAGTGTAGTATGAGTACCAAAACAACGGGTACTCAGTAGGCATCATAGGCCTATCGAGCGCATAAAGATAATATATATATATCATAAGATACAGGAAAGCAGTTAAAATACAGAGATCCACCTAAATCTAGTTATAAAGCCAAAAATTGAAACAACCAAAAACAATAAAAAGGGTAAAGTAATAACAAGATCAAACCAAATCAACCAACAATCTAAACACACCCAAGGAAAATGCAATGCGATGTAACAAAGATGTAATGTATGAATGTGTACAAGTCAAACCCGATATCTAGTACAAGAGTACTCGGGATGGAACATCGAGCTTATCAGTAGATGCATAAAAGTAAAACCTGAGATAACACATCGGGCACCCAGAATTTAACCTAGGACTCATCAATGTATGCATAAAAAGTAAAACCCGAGATAACCCATCGGGCGCCCAGAATTTAAGCTCAGACTCATCAACGTATGCATAGAATGAAAACTCGAGATTACAAGAGCACTCGGGATGGAACATCGAGCTTATCAGTAGATGCATAAAAGTAAAACCTGAGATAACACATCGGGCACCCAGAATTTAACCTAGGACTCATCAATGTATGCATAAAAAGTAAAACCCGAGATAACACATCGGGCGCCCAGAATTTAAGCTCAGACTCATCAACGTATGCATAGAATGAAAACTCGAGATCACACATTGAGCGCCTGGAATTTAACCTCGAACTCATCAATGTATGCATAAAAAGTAATATATTTTTTCCCTATTCCTCCCCAAAACTCAATAAAAATTCCAAAGCAATCCTTTTAAAAGCCCAAAGATCATGAAAACCCAATAATTATCAAGTGTAGGACCAAAAAGCCTTAAAATCACTCTTTTCCGTACTGATAAGCATGACAATGCAATATGAGCATTTAGATTTCCATTTTCAGAGAAAACGCACCCAACAAGGCAAAATAAGGCAAAGCACCCTCCAAACCAAGAGAACTGACCTAGAACTCCGTCCAAACCCAAACTATGGCCTCGGGTCCACAGTTACACATAACAATAGAATAAAGTGAGAAGATACCGAAAATAAAGCGAAAAGCATCGAGAAGCTCTACTCTACCTCTAAAGCCTCCTAACAGCATACTAAAGATTCTATACTAGCCATAAAGATACTACAAGCTCCTAAGCTAAGGAGTAAGCATGAAAATTCTGTACTATAATCTGAAACGGCCAATTTAAAGCGATAAGCAGGATTCAAGCCAAAACCTATCTAATATCCTACCTAACGTTCCAGTATCATACCAATATATAAAATCTAACTAAACTCAGTCTAGAAGGTAAACGTAACCTACCTCATGGCCAAACTACAAACACAAACCGTCACTCATATGCCTTCCCCTTGCGAACACCCACAGAAAGTTGCAACACTATCAAGAACATAATCTAGGTGTCAAGATGAGAATAACGACACCCATATTGCTATATGGAAAATCAGGCCGAAAATTGGGTCGGAAAATGACCCTCGGGGCTCGTGCAGTAAAATAGAAAATAAAATTCAAAATTATTTCCACGGTGGATTTAGGAACCCATGCTCAAAATAGCCCCGAAGTACTACTAATTCATGATAACAAAAGTGGAGAATTGCGATTTTCAAGGGCAGAAACGTACCAATTTGGAAGCAAGAATCGATCACGGACCAGAACTACAGCTACCACGGACAAACAAGCTCACCAATACAGCTTTAACCCAAGAAAAACCAAGCTTGTAAGAGCTTCAACAATAGGGTTTTTAAGCTTGACGAGAAGGACAAGGCTTGAAGAAGAAGAGGCTTACCAACGATAAAGGAGCAAGATTAATGATAATTTGGAGAATTCCCATGAGCCCACTATTCTTGAGTAATTATAGTTGAGAAAAATAAAGTTGGCGTTGAAAGAAGTGAGCTAAAAATCATGAAAAAGAAGAATTGAAAAGGGCTGGCCGCAGGCTGGCACCGTTGGCGCTGAAGGCTAAGGCGCGCGCGCGTGATCGCGCTGGCTGGCGCTTATAGTGCTGAAGACCTAGCCTGCAACAAAAATCAATAGTTTTCCAAACTTCTCTGGGGCATTCTGGGCACAATTGGAACCCGATACTCACAAACCAATAGAGCTATTTGAAGGGAAACGACATTTCAGACTTGACAGAATCAACGAATTTACCAACAGAGGTCGTTTTAAGGAAAAGTGGGCCCCATGCCCAAAACTAACTTAGAACTCAATACCTTAAAATAAGTCTGGAAGCCCCGGGACCCAAACCAAAGGTTTCCCTAGCCCAAAGTCGACATTTCGGAGCTAGTAGCGCTGACGGAATTTCCATTCTAGGTTGTCTTCTCTGAATGTAGACCAAAGTCAACCCTACAAGCCAAACTAGCTTGAAAACATAGAAAGCAACACAAAACCACAATGAAAGCACTCATACCCAGATCAATGGTCCTACTAGACCAAAATCCTCATTCCGGAGCCAATAGAACTGTCAAAATTAGATTCTGAGCATGTTTACCAAAAAAGTTGACCGAAGTCAAAGATTTTCTATTTTCAAGTTCTAAAATAGGAAAGTGGTCATAACGACCTAAAGAACGGCCCAGACACTGATCCGTCAGTCCTGGCAAGCCATAAATGACATGTAGCCGCTGCGGAAAAGCTTGAAACACATAAAAAGCATGAAAAATAGGAAAATGACCGGGAGGGTCATTACAACATCTACTACTAAAAGAAATTTCATCCGCAAAAGTTAAAGAAAGGAAAACACCAGAAGACTCAAACAAAGACGGATACTAATCCCGCACCACTCACTCAGAAACCCGGGTATCCTCCTCGACTGGATGGCACCCCATGGAGCTAAACCAAAGGAAAACTACCTATCCCCAACACCTCACCAGCCAAACTAGACTCTAAGCTTTAACTCTAAATCCTCCAAAGATCTCCAAACCAAATTGACCTTCAAGAATCTCGATCGGAAGCACCGACACAACATTGAAACTAAGGAACCAAGGTGATCAACACACAGGATCAGAATCCTTAACATCACAACCAAGTTTACCCAGAAATGCCACCAGCCTAAAACTCCAACTCATGAATCCACTGATCCTCAAAACCCCTTATTCTAATCTAAATCATTTTGCACCATAACTATGAAGCTGCACATAATCCTCACACTCGAGCCACTCACGAAGTATCAATGGACATGTCGGAGATCCCTAGTTCCTGCTTGCACTCCACCACGAATGAAGTCACCCTCTTTTACTCTAATTTAATCCAAACTAAGCTATGGCTTCCTATGTTTTGACGTCCAACATACTAACCCGATGCGTATCCTTGAAAACTATAGTGGTTTTACCCCAACTAACGACTAACCAAAGGACGACCACTTTTACTAACACTATCCTAGCCACTTGAACTCATCTGGACCAACCGACTGAATTAACCATCTGAACTCGACTGAACCTTGCACACTAGGGTTGCAAAAGACATGTATGAACACCCAGTGCCAATAGAGAACCTTCTGACTATAGAATGAACCCAAACTCGCTGAACCACGCCAAGTCTGAAATAACAAAAATTGAATAAACTAGGGCAACCTGCCCAAATGACCCAAACCAAAACCAAGACCCTGCAAGGAGTGTGGTAAGCCTACCAAGAGGTCTGTAACCACCAACTAAGCTCAAAACACTCGAACACTACATGAGTTCTAAAATCACCTTACCAGTCTCACTTAGGAAAAATCAACCACGCTGCAAATATCAAGTCAGAATACCCCATAGGCAAGGAAAGGGTGCCTGAAGTCCAAGACCGCATCTAGATATAGAAATATGCATAACCCATCAATTCACTTCTTTGTCTCGAATCAACCGTTCTACTACATCAGCACACCATTCCACTGACTCTAAAGCCTGCAACATACCAAACTGCTAGTCCACACTGGCCGAGTCCAACCAGCACTGGAACCCCACATAACAGACAACCCTTGAAGAACCAACAAACCAAGCTTTTAAACCCTCAAGATACAAAGGCGACCACCATCGTCAAAGTATCATTAGAACCCACAATAGCCTCGCTAGTCTCAACCCACACAATCTGATCATACATAATACACTATCGCTGAATCTTGAACTTACGCCGTTGAATATGTCCAACCATAGTAGAAGGAACCTCGTACTATCTAGAACACCGCTGAAGGCTGGAATGTCCATCCTAACTCAAAGCATAGCCAAGGACTAGGTGTCTAAGGCCAACTGTCACTCCATAATCTGAAATAGGAGAGCCAAGTTGTCTGAACTCATTTCCTTCCAATTCAAGAAGCTGCAACTGAAAAGGACCAACCACGAACCATCCAGAGTAGTTTGCTAGACCACGATTCTGAAATCCAATACTAGTTAGCAACCAATACCTCTATTGAACCTCTTCCTAGACCCATACATTGCCGATGAACACATAGGAACTGGAGTCAGCTAGGCTCTAAACATATAGTTTGCCCAAACCATAATGCTACAAAGACTTGGATCACTTACCGAACAACATAGGAAATCACAACTGATGCAATGAGTCCCCAAAGGTAGTACTGAAAATGACCACTACCTCGATCCCTCACCAATAGGAATTCTGACCTCGGACCAATCGAAAAAAAGCTACTGCAATCTGTAGTTAGTTAAATCATGTCAACACACAAACACAAACAACTCTCAACCATCACCTCCGCTAACTACTAAAACACATAAGAACAAATAAGGAGTCATCACCCTCCTTCGCAAACCTAACAAGCTCTCTCTCAAATGCAACCAAGAGCTATTCCCTTAGCTCCCCCAACTCCTATCGACAACACTTGATACGATGGAATGAGGGTAGGCCAAATGCCTAATTCAACCAAAAAAATGCTATAATCAAAAACCCAACCGTAAATCCATAATTCCACAGTCAAACTCAGTCACGATGCTACAACCAACACTTAGCCAACTAGATAAAGCCAGAACCGACCACAATTCCATACTCAAACTTGATTATATCATCTGAAACTAGAAAGGTCAGAAAGAAACTCATCTAGACTTAGAACAGAAGGAACCACAAAAACAAACCATACCTGCTAACTTACCAAACCCAACACTAAGGAAGGTCGATTTAGATCACCCGAGAAACCAAAACCAACCAATGTTTATCAGCATAACCAACACCACCCGATATAAGACAGGAGTTCAAACTCCGGAACTACCACCGGTACCACACCATACTAACAGAATGACTCCTAGAACATGATATATAACGGCCTAGGAAACAACCACCTAAGGCTGCTAGACAAAAGAAAACACTCATCCCAATCCTAGAACCACAACTAAAACCAGAAATAAGGCTAACAAGACCTACCCACGAGTCAAAACCCCAGGTAGACACCTCACAAGGTCAACACACCCCATCCACTACTAAAGAATTAAACTACCAAGAACTCAGATACATACACCCTAAAATCGCAAGTACTACCATAGGATGGAATAAGTAAATCTATAACTGATCAGAAGGCCGCTACCCAACACTACAAGAAGATAGCCTACGCTAAAGCACCTATAGTCCCGACAGGTATTCGTATACCTGAGGAACTCATACAAGAGCACACAATCCCTCCGGCATCCTATACTATCAGAGCACACACTGAACAACCAGAAAACAAGAATCCGAACACAATATGAAAGATATAATGGAACTAGGTGTGACCGTAGTGTTGTATGCACCTCCCTCGGCACTCACAGCTCATGGCCCCTAGTCCAGATTGGCAAGATCCATGCAGGTCTAAGTGACCACATACAAAAATCGAGGGATCTGAAAGCATAATTTCTTGGAGTCTATTTGGGTCTAAAACAGTAAACCACAAATCTCAGACTCCTATATAGGGTGCTTGAAGTGTATATAAGACTAAATCAATAATAAAAACATGTTTAGTGCTACGGCACAGCCAAGCCTAGTATTAGTATGAAAATCGATAATAAAATCATCATAATACTCCTTTTTACTCCAAGAAAATCCATAAAGTCAGTTCCAAATCTCTTTTATAATCATTTTACCAAAAATGGGCACTCAGGGACATACAAGTGTTATAAACCATTTATAGTAGGCCTATAGCAAAAACAGTAGTAAAATATGTAGGAAACCCTTTGCATGAATGATTTGATTGCAAACAGACAATAGCCCAATGACTCATAATCAACCTATAAGCCCGGCACAGGCGCAATCAGCTCTACAACATACATAACCAACCTAAAGTCACAACTCGATGTCTGGGACTCGCGGATATTCCTAAATATCCCACCATTTATGATCCAAAGGGATATACAAAGGCCACGCAGGGCCATAAGTGTAATACTATAACCAAAGTAAGAAATAAGATGGCGGAAGAAGCGGGAATAGTCTGGGGTGCCAACCTAGAATACCCAACCCAAAGATTCCAATTAATACAATTATAACTGATAAACGTGAAGTCTAAGGTAGGGGAAACCATAACCTTAAACCTAGCTAAAGAACCTCTCGAAGAATTGGGTGCTACTCATACCCGTGATACAGATACACACTCTGGAAGACTTGGAGTCCAAGCTATAGTGCCTTGAAGAATTGGCGTAGCCATATATCACACCAGAAGTTGGGCTAGCCCCAAACCTCCTCTTAGCCAAAGCGATGAGCCCACATTCTAAAATCCTGAGGCTGAAAGAAGAACTGAAGTAACAGGTGTAGAAGCCTTATCGTCACCCGTTATCGTACTTGTCTTAGGTTTCTGAGGAGGAATGAAACAACTAAAGTTTTAAAAGTTGATAGAGTCAAGGACGCATGATCAGGAATTAAACAAGATGAAATATTTCCTAGGAATGTCCTATAGCCTCTCGCAGATAGGATACGGATGTCATCATAATGATTCACGAGACTCTACTAGACACTTGCTCTTGTACTAGCAAGATCGGTGAACCTAGAGCTCTGATACCACTCTGTCATGACCCAAAACTGGGCCATGATGGTGCCTACATACCCCCCCCATAGGCAAGCCAAACCCAATGATGCGGAAGATAATAAAGAAGTTAAAGTAAGGAAAAGTGGAAGACATAAATGAAAGGACAGGTCAAATAGCATATATGCATACCATCATACAAAAGAAACATAAGAAGGCCCTAAAGTGACCAACGAGACAAAACAGACTCGAGAACCAACTCGGACCTGGTGTCACTAGTACAAGAGCGACTAAAGTGAGGAATAGCTATACAACAGACCCTGTTTATCTAAAATACAAACTATAGATAGAATATACAAAATGAAAAGCATGTAAAGTCTCCAAAAGTGTAAGGATCTCACCGCTATCTGAACTGCAACAGGCCTCGAACGACAGGAAGGTCAGTGAGGGTAGCTTGTACTAGGTGCTGCATCAGAAAAAGATGTAGAGTATAGTATGAGTACCAAGACAATGGGTACTCAGTAGGCATCATAGGCCAACCGAGCGCAAAAAGATAATATATATATCATAAGATACAGGAAAGCAGTTAAAATACAGGGATCCACCTAAATCTAGTTATAAAACCATAAATCAAAACAACCAAAAACAATAAAAAGGGTAAAGTAATAAAAAGATCAAACCAAATCAACAACAGTCCAAACACACCCAAGGCCAATGCAATGCGATGTAACAATGATGTAATGTATGAATGTGTACAAGTCAAACCCGGTATCTAGTTACGGGCACCCAGGATGGAACATCAATCTTATTAGTAGATGCATAAAAGTAAAATCCGAGATAACACATCAGGCACCAAGAATTTAACCTCGGACTCTTCAACGTATGCATAAAAAGTAAAACCCAAGATAACACATCGGGCGCCCAGAATTTAACCTCGAACTCATCAATGTATGCATAAAAAGCAATACTTTTTTCCCTTTTCTTCCCCAAAACTCAGTAACAATTCCAAACCAATCCTTTTAAAAGCCCAAAGATCATGAAAACCCAATAATTGTCAAGTGTAGGACCAAAAAGCCTTAAAATCAATCTTTTCTGTACCGATAAGCATGACAATGCAATATGAGCATATAAATTTCCATATTCAGAGAAAATGCACCCAACAAGGCAAAACAAGGCAAAGCACCCTCTAAACTAAGAGAACTGACCTGGAAATCTGTCCAAACCCAAGCTATGGCCTCGGGCCCATAGCTACACATAACAATAGAATAAAGTGAGAAGATACCAAAAATAAAGCGAGAAGATACCAAAAATAAAGCAAAAAGCACCGAGAAGCTCTACTCCACCTCTAAAGCCTCCTAACAGTATACTAAAGATTCTATACTAGCCATAAAGATACTACAAGCTCCTAGGCTAAGGATAAGCATGAAAATTCTACACTATAATCCAAAATGGCCAATTTAAAGCATTAAATGGGATTCAAGCCTAAACATATCATATATCCTACCTAACGTTCCAGTATTATACCAATATATAAAATATAACTAAACTCGGTCTAGAAGGTAAACCGTAACCTACCTCAAGGCTAAACTGCAAACATGAACCGTCACTCGTGTGCCTTCCTCTTCCGAAAAGACTCAGAAAGCTGTCACACTATCAAGAACCTAATCTAGGTGTCAAGACGAGAAGAACGACACCTATATTGCTATATAGAAAATCGAGTCGGAAAATGACCCTCGGGGTTCGTGCAGCAAAATAGAAAATAAAATTCACAATTATGTCCGCTGTGGATTTAGGAACCCATGCTCACAATTTGAGTGCGAATAGAGTTCTTTTCGAGGCTCAAAACAGCCCCGAAGTACTACTAATTCATGAGAACAAAAGTGGAGAATTTCAATTTTCAAGGACGGAAACGTACCAATTTTGAAGCAAGAATCGACCACGGACCAGAACTACAGCTACCACGGACAAACAAGCTCACCAATGCAGCTTTAACTCAAGAAAAACCAAGATTGTAAGTGCTTCAACAATGGAGGTTTTTAAGCTTGACGAGAAGGACAAGGCTTGAAGAAGAAGAGGCTTACCAATGATAAAGGAGCAACATTAACGATAATTTGGAAAATTCCCACGAGCCCACACTGTTCTTGAGTAATTAGAGTTGAGAAAAATGAAGTTGGAGTTGAAAGAAGTGAAAGAAATGAGCTAAAAATTGTGAAAAACAAGGATTTAAAAAGGTTGGCCGCAGGCTGGCGCCATTGGTGCTGGTCAAAGCCGTTGGCGCTGAAGGCCCAAGCGCATGCGATTGCGCTGGCTAGAACTGATGGCGATGAAGGCCTGGCCTGCAACAAAAACCAGCAGTTTTCCAAACTTCTTCGGGGACTTCCGGGCATAATCAGAACCCGATACTCACAAACCAATAGAGTTATTTGAGTGGAAACGACATTCCGGACTCAACAGAATATATGAATTTATCAACAGAGGTCGTTTTAAGGAAAAGTGGGCCCTATGCCTAAAACTAACTCAGAACTCAATACCCTGAAACAAGTCTGGAAGCCCCGGAACCCAAACCAAAGGTTTCCCTAACCCAAAGTCAACATTCCGGAGCTAATAGCACTGACTGAATTTCCATCTGAGGCCGTATTCTCCTAATGTTGACCAAAGTCAACCCTACCAATCAAACTGGCTTGAAAACACAAAAAGCAACACAAAACCACACTAAAATCACTCAGACCCAAATCAAAGGTCCTACTAGACCAAAATCCCTACTTCGGAGCCAACGAGACTGTCAAAATTCGATTCTGAGCATGTTTACCAAGAAAGTTGACTGAAGTCAAAGATTTTCTAACTTCAAGTTCTAAAATAGGAAAGTGGTTATAACGACCTAACGAACATCACGAGCACCGATCCATCAGTCCCGACAAGTCATAAATGATATGTAGCCGCTGCAGAAAAGTTGAAACACAGAAAAAGCATGAAAAATTGGAAAATGACTGGGAGGGTCATTAGAAGAAGTTGGTCAAAGAAGAGGTCTAATTCAGAACTCAAATCAGCCCAGAAAGTTTACTTGAAATTTGGGCGGAAATCCAAAAAATCCCAATTGAAAACATGGATTAAAGATAGAATTAATGCTAGAAAATGAAAGCGAAACCTAAGAAGAATATACAAAAATTACCTACAGGGAAATCCTCCAAGAATTGCTAAAAATTCTCCAAAAAACAAGCTCCCAACACTTAGAATAGAAAACAAAAGTGAAATAAAGGAGATGGGTCTTTAAACCCATCAATTCGTCGCACCAGTGAAAGATACATCGCAGGTGTGATGTTGCAGGTGCGGTGTATTTTCTAATTTGGTGGAAGCCACCTAAAAGGTAGGGATCTCATGTGCGGCTTTATCCCATAGGATCGAGGAAAACCCCATAGTTGCGGCCCTGTCGATGTGGATAAAGCCTCATCAAAGCGAGGTCAGGGGCACAGTGCACCCTCTACTGGAGAAAACATTTCTCCGTATGAGCAGACCAAGCTCTGCAAGAGTGACCACCCCTCATCCCCTCTTTCTTCACTAGTGCAAACAAGGCTCTGAAGGAGCAAGCCAAGCTCTTCAGGAGTGCCTGCACTTGTATAGCAGCACCAGGAACACACTCCCAAAGATCAAATTCCCAAATGGACCCTTGGGATTCATTCAGAATCCCATCACACAAACCGAAAATGCTATGCAATTGCAAATGGCAATCTAGACTCAATAGAATCATCAAAATAGCCAAATAAGGTCATCTCCACCGAATATTTTCCCAAGTCAAACCTTAGCTTAAAATTTCAAAAACTCCCAACCAAGTACCTGGCATGAATCCAAATGCCTCGAGACCCAAACCAAAGATCCCACTAACCCAAAAATCACCTTTCAAACCTAACAAAACTGTCAGAATTCCTTTTTAGGTCTATCTTCTATGAATGTTGACTTAAATTAACCATTTCTACTTTCAAGAACTTCAAAACTAAACAACTCCTACAAATCTTGACTAAACACCTCAAGAACCGTACCACCCATCCCCATAAACCAAAAACACCCTATAGAAGCTATGAAAAGGGCAAAACTAGGAAAAATGCATGAAAATTACAAAATAACTAGGAGTGTCATTAAATTCAGTTTCTCAAAAAAGCAAGTTTTTTTGATAGGCATATCAGTCCATATTCAGCTAGAGTTGGTGAGCTCCATTATTATCTAGTCTAGTCTATTTCTGTGATGTATTTTGATCTTTTTGGTACGTCAAGGCCTTGTCCCAATAATTCTACTCTGATTTCATATATTAGAGGCTTCATAGACTAGAGTATTTAATTCATGCATATGTTTTGAAATCAGCTCAGGTCATATGAAATATAGTTTTACATCTTTGTATATGTACAAAGGATACCTTATGTTATTTATGAAAGAAAGGCATTAAATTACTTTTATTTCCATGTTTCTGCTATATGATTTAGAGTTGATCTTATGTGACTCACGCCTATTATTTTGCTCTTCTATGTGATGTAATATAAATATTACGTCTTCATGATTATATAAAAGGGTTTGCTTGGTTAAGTTAAGGCTTCAGGTACTGTTCCACCCTAGCCTAGGTTTGGAGCGTGAAAAGCATATAGAGGATTGGCCAAGTGTCTTCAGAGGTAGGTTGAACTACAAAATTAGCTATAGTATTCTCGGTATTCTTTATGTCTATAGTAAATGTTCAAAAGATATAATTGTGCCTACGACCTTCGAACTCCAAGATGTTCTTCCTATGTGAGTTTCTCTAACACATGACATAAGGTATATACTTTACTCATTACAATGTTCAATTTGAGTAGAGGGCCAAGATTAGCCTCATTTATTATCTATTCAAGTGTTATTTTTGTTGTGATACTATGTGAACCATATGTACATCTATTATGGTTGGCTGATAAATTTTGGGTAGGCCTATTTATCAAGGAAATTATGTTGAAGTTTCATGAAAACTCTAGAGTTAGTTTTTTTCCGAGCTAGAACCTACATTTAAGGATGAATGATCCTAAGAGGGGATAATATAATATCTCATACATCTATGTTAACATGTGACTAGTCAAATGGCAATGAATTGATGTGAATCCTGGAGATTAAGGATACAATAGATAAATATTTTAAGTAACATATATGTGAATGTGGTTGGAATATTAAATCAAAGTTTTAAGTCAAGGAAAGCCTTAAAACAAAAGTTCAAGTCAAAGGATGCCTTGTAGAGGGTCACTTCAAGTGATTCGACATATGGTTTGACTTTAAACAAGCATATTTCCCAATATATAAAGAGTTAGAGGGTGTACTACCTATCAAATTAAAGGTTTGTGAGTCTAATGTTTCACCGATATGATCCGAGTGTGTTAATGGTTTTTTTGTAATTATTATTTCACTTGTTTTGTGTAGATATCTTATAGTAAGGAGAGGTTTCTTTTCCATAAGTGTCTAACAAAGTAAACAAGGTATATAAAGCTAAAACCTCCTTCATCATTAAGGCACAACCCTATGTCACATGTTCCTCCTATAAGGGTTAACATAGTTTATCTGATATGTGTGAGCAAAGCCTTCATTTTCAATATGCAAAATACATGACTACATGCATAACATAGCAAAAATATGTACTCTCTCCATCCTAATTTATGTGGCACCATTTAACCGAGCATGGAGTTAAAGAAATAAGGAAAGACTTTGATATGTTTACCAAATTGACCTTATTAAAATCACTTTAATGCCTACTTTTAGTTGAATTTTCTTGTTAAATGGGATCCAATAAGGATAAAAAGGGGATGGTGCCATTAAATAGTTTTCAATTAAGGGAATGTTACATTCTTTTATGGGACGGACTAAAAAGAAAAAGAGGCCACATAAATTGGGACATAGGGAGTGTGTGTCTATATATATATATATATGCTCTCTTCACTCGAAAGTACTTGCATATGTGCTTCATATGTCTATCTATAAGAATTTACAATATTCAAATATTACTCATGTCGAGTTGAGTATTCATATCGGCATACATGATGGTACTTGTACTCATTAGAAATTCATAACCTCGACATGATATAACTATCGTCTTAAGTAAGAATCACTTATCGTCAGTATAGTTTTCACTTGCACAATTTAATATCTATACATGGAAAAAGAACTTACTTGCTAAAATAAGTCTATAACTTGATTTACTTGATCACATGGAGTATAGCACATTTGCTACATAGAGATTTGTAACACCTCAGATACTGAGTCGGCATTCTGACAGTACTTAGATTATGTTGCAGACTGTTTATAAGGTTTACGGTCACTTATATAGACCGTTTTTCCAAAGAACGGTCCATAGAGTGAACCGTAGAAGTGTCCACAGATAGGTTTTCTCCACAGGTTTCTATAGGAGACTTTATAGTTCATCCTTTGAAAGAACGGTTCCATCCTATAAAACATAAAAATTCATCTAAGAGCTGACAAATTCTCAAAGAAAAGCACGAATCAATTTATGGTCCATCATTTCCAGCCTACGGCCCATAGTTTCCACCAGTAGAATTAAGTTCAGAGGATACTCAAAATCTCATAGTAGAACTAGGGATGAGTCTTCAACCCATAGTCCTGAAGAATGGATCGTAGTTCCACCCGTAGAATTAAGATCCAGAAAGCTGAAGAAATTGTTCTAGGTTTTCACAGTTTGGACAATGGTCCATAGATCAAGTCTACGGTCTATAGAACCACCTGTAGACCTTATTTTTTAGGCGGCTAAAAATAGAACTCTTAGCCATTTTAAGTATATTTCAAGTCCAGACCTTTTCTTACAACCCTAGACGATCACCTTTCCCAAATGATAGGTTAGTCTTATCTTTCATTCCTAAGGTTAAATTAATGGTTCCTAACCCTAACCTAAGGTATATAATGCATTTTGTGATACGAAATCCTAGGAATCATTAAAGGCATTAATTCTTTAGGTCTCTAAGTCAGTTCTCGCAGTTTCTCCATTGAAGTTTATAGCGTTTGACGTATGTAAGACCATCATAGTGAGGAACCCTATTCTTCCTCATACCCTACATCTAAGTTTCAGTTTAGTAAGATTACAGATATGATTTTTACCCAAAGTTCCTTATGTTCAATTCCCTGTAACTCAAATTATTCCATTGATATATCCTATTATTGGAATGGTCGTAAATCATGTCATTCATGATCATTCATTTCTATTTCATGCTTACTCTACAACATGGACCCTCTTTAATTAAAGTTATTTGAAGGCCTTGTTATATTAGCTATATTTCATTATTTTCATAAATAAGTAGCTCCAAATTTCAGAGAAGTATTTCAGAAAAGAGTTTTAGTCTAGTCAGTTTAGCTTAGCATGCATGATTTCAGAAGAAAAAAATATATAGTTTAGTTTTAAAATAGTATCATTGAGCATAGAGACTCACCAGTAGTAAATTTAGTTAGTTAGGCATCAGGCTCACCAGTTGTATTAATACATATTAATTTTTGAGCTAGAAAGCTCTATAGAATACTTTTCAGTTTCCCTAGATAGGCTTTACACTATGAGCATTACATTGCTTTTGGGAAAATTATTTAGCACCAAGATGGGTAAAGGGTTCAGATAAACTAAACCCCAAAACTACATTGCCAGCATAGAATAGAATTGTACCATTGATTCAGGTGACTCCTCAGACAGCTCTTCGTAAGAGCTTAGTATGGATCCATCATTCAGTATCGTTCCTTATCTTGGCAAGGTTTGGAACAGCTCTCCCAACTGGGCCAGATATTGGACATCATGTGCTCATATGATGTTTGTCTATTAAGTGAAACTCTCAACAAAAACAAAAGTGTTTTCAATACTTATTATTGACTATTGTTTTTCAAATTTTATGGCAATTATTACACATCTTTCATACTTGTGGTATACTTCCATCAGTAAATGCATTTCTATTGTTATCCAGTTTTACTCTTCAGCTCAGTATTGCAGTTTAGCCTATTATTTCATTCAGCTATTTTATATACTATACATTTATCCATATCGATATCATTTGGCACTACATCTTCTAATGATGCAGATTCATATGCTTAGGATTGTCAACAGATGTATCTTTAGGATCTTTTCTATTCAGCATTGTTGAGACCTCCTCACTTTCGTAGGGCTCTAGTTATTTTTACATTATTAGTAGTTGCTAGTAGCTTTTATTTAGGTAGCCCAAGGGCCTTGTCATAGTAACTATCTCAGTATTAGAGGTTTCATAGATAAGTCAGTTCAATAGTCATATACTAGTTATCAGTTTGATTTGCAACTTTTGCATTATTTAGATTTCAAACTTATATATATTTATAAAAGCTTTAGTGTTGCTTTCAAGGATATTGCATGCTCATTTAACTAAACAGCTTCTGCATAGTCATTTTATCATTCACTTTAGTAGCAAGCCAGGCCAAGGGTCTGCTCGGGCTATTATTAGTTCCAAATGCTGACCACGCCCAGGGTGTAGGCTTAGGGTATGACAAACTTGGTATAAGAGCATAAGGTTCAAGAGTCCTAGTAAGTCTATGAAGATGTATCTAGTAGAGTCCTTTTTATGGGTGTGAAGCATGCCACACTTATCATAGGGAAGCTACAGGGTGTTAGGAAGTACCACCCTTCTTTCATACTCTAATTCATGTGATTGAGTTTAAATCTATTAAGTTTCCTACTAACTCGTGCATCCATGCATTTAAGATCATGCATCAAAAGCATATCGCCAGCCAGAGATTCCCACTGAAACCAACACCACCAATCTACCTCTACAGACTAGGATGCAAACTAGGAATAGAGCTTGCTCGACATATTAAGATGCTAGTGTCAGAGCTCAAATTGTGCCATCTAACATAGTGAGAGTCTTAGAGACACCTTCTCCTCAGCCTCCTTATGCTGCTACTTTAGAGGCAGAGTTTAGGGGAGATAGTCAAATGCTCACTCAATTAGTTGTTGCTCAGTCTAACCGTCAAGGCTCAATACCTACCAGCTCCAGTACTCATAATTTTTTAGGTGCATTGAGGATTAGTGTTTCTTAAAATAAAACTGCTAGTATTTACATGGTCTAAGGTTGATGAAGACCCCCAGAACCTCATTGATGAGATGTGGAAAATCTTGAAAGTGATGCATGCCACTGAGACTAAGGGAGTTGAACTTGCTTCTTATCAGATTAAGGATGTTTCTAACGTGTGATAAGATTAGTGAGAGTATAGTCGTGATGAGAATAAAGCTCCAGAAGTCTAGAATAGCTTCAAAGATGCATTTCTGAATCACTTCTTCCCTTAGGAGTAGAGGGATGCTAAGGCAGAAGAGTTCGTGAACTTAAACAAGGTACCTTGAGTATGAAAGAGTATAGCCTCAAGTTTACCCAGTTATCTAGGTATGCTCCGGAGATGGTGCCAGACATGAGAGCTAGAATCAGAAAATTTATGTCCGATTTAGGTAAGCGTATAAAGAAAGAGTGAAGGACCACATGGTTAACCAATCATATAGACATCTCCAGACTCCTGGTGTATGCCCAACAAGTTGAGAAGGACAAGCAAAAAGATAGAGAGTAAAATCAAAGTAAGAGGGCAAAGTCAGCAGGCCATGAGGTCAACCTGTAGTGGCATAGAAATGATAACAAGTCATTCTTTTAGAGAAGGTCATCTAGACCTGTACTATCAGCAGCTAGCGTACTTGTACCTAGAAATAGGAATGATCAGAAGTATCAAAATAGCTAGAATTTTAGAGCTTAAAGTTCTCAGATGTAGGGTATTGTGGTTAGGGAGGTACTCGATACCCATCTTGTGGTAAGTGTGTCAAGAACCACTTGAGAGAGTTTTGTTTAGGTAGAGATGGATGTTTTGGATGTGGGAAAAAAGGTCCATTTCTTGAGGGATTATCCATCTACAAGGTAGGGAAATGGGGGAAAGAGAGCCCAATCTACTGCTTCAGCAGCATTAGCAGCCAGAGTTGCCCAAAAGGACACTTTTTCAGGATCAGGCAAAGGTCAGAACCATCTATATACTATGTCTCATGTTCAAGATTAGGAGAATTCCCAGATGTCATTATTGGTATGTTAAAGGTCTTTTCTATTGATTTTTATTCCTTACTTGATCTAGTGCTACTTTGGCTTTTGTGACTCCTTATATTAGGTTAAGTTTGGGATTTATCCCGAACAACTTTTAGAGCATTTCAGTGTGTCCACTCTTATTGGTGAGTGTAATAGCTAAAAGAGTATATAGAAATTATATTGTTTTAGTCCATCATAAATACACCATAACTGACTTAGTCGAGTTAGATATGGTCGATTTTGAAATCATTCTAGGCATGGAGTAGTTATATTCCTGTTATGCCTCAGCCAATTGTAGAACTCGAGTAGTAAAGTTACAATTTCCAGATGAGGCAATCTTAGTTTGGAAAGGTAGTATAATTATTCCTAAGGGTCATTTCATTTCCTACCTTAAGGCCAAAAAGTTTATTTCTAAGGGATGTATGTATCACTTAGTCAGATTTAGAGACTCTAGGTTGAGACACTACCTTTTCAGTCAGTTCCAATTATGAATGGGTTCCCTGAATTCGTTTTTTACAATCTCCCTGGAGTCCCTTCTGATAAGGAAATAGACTTTGGAATATATGTCCTTCCCGATACTCTATATCTATTCCACCATATCGAATGGCTTCAGTTAAGTTAACAAAGCAGTTAAAGATCTCCTTGATAAGGGTTTTATCCATGCAAGTGTCTCACCTTAGGGCACTCTAGTCTTTTTTGTGTGAAATAAAGGTGATTCCCTTAGAATGTGTATCGATTATCACCAGTTGAACTTTTATCTTTCTCAAAGTGGTCTGATCAAATACGGTATCAGACCACACTTGGTGTTTTAACTAGTCATTAATAATCAACTTAATTAGTACCCAAGTCACCAAAAATAATAAGTATCCCCTTTCTAGAACTGATGACTTATTCGACTAGCTTCAGGGTGCCACTTATTTCTTTAAGGCAGACCTCAAATCCGGCTATCATCAGTTGAAAGTTAGAGAAACTGACATTCCTAAGATAACTTTCAAGACTTGTTATGGTCATCAAGTTCCTCTTCATGTCCTTCAGTTTGACTAATGCTCCTGTAGTATTCATGGACCTCATGAATAGTGTTTAAGCAGTATCTAGATATGTTCATTATTGTGTTCATCGATGACATCCTATAATACTCCAGAAGTGAGGGGTCATTCTAATTACCTTAGAATAGTTCTTCAAACTCTTAAGGACCATGAGTTGTTTGCCAAGTTTTCCAAGTTTGAATTTTGGTTAAAGTATATGGCATTCGTAGGTCACATAGTTTCCAGTGAGGGCATTCAGGTTGATTCTCAAAAAATAGAGGCAATAAAGAGTTGGCCCAGACCCACAACCCCAACTGATATTAGGAGTTTCTTGGGTTTGGTTGTCTATTATAGAAGGTTCATAGAAGGGTTTTCATCTATCACTGCCCCTTTGACTAAGTTAACCCAGAAGAAGGCTAAATTTCAACGGTCTGAAGCTTGTGAGAAAAGCTTTATGCCCATGGATCCCCAATTCAGTTTGTTGGGAAGTCAATGATTGTTAAAGTATTTTCCATTAGAAAATCTATGGAAAAAGAGATGTAAAATAGATTGAGAAAGTTCTATATCTTCTCGGATATGAAAAGGATAGTAGACATACTGAAGAAGAACGTTAAAGCTACTTTGGATGTAGATGTAGCTTGTGTAGATATTTGGAATATATCTTCATGTCTAGAGCATGTTGTGGTTTTGCATATTCCTAGAAGGGCTAATAGTGTTGCTCATAACTTGGCAAAGGTTGGGATTTCTTTGTTGCACGGATTTTCTTGGGAAAGAGAATTCTGAAGATGGCTCATAAATGATGTTATATGTTCCTTTGGACATATCATGTCCTTGATGAATTAATAGATGAATAATTCCTTTGAAAAAAAAGTTTGTGAGAAAAGCTTTCAGGAATTGAAGTCCCATTTGATTACTGCTCTAGTGTTCACCCTACAAGAGGGTATTTTTGTGTATTGTGATGCATCCACAGTGCTCGTCGGTTGTGTTTTGATGCAGAATGGTAAGGTTGTAGCTTATGTTTCTTGATAGCTTAAGAATCATAAGAAGAACTATTCAACTCATGATCTTGAGTTGGCAGCAGTGGTTTTTGCATTGAAGATTTGGAATCATTATCTCCATGGTGTGCATGTTGATGTGTTCACCGATCATAAGAGTATTTAGTATGTTTTCAGCCAGAAGGAGCTAAACCTCAAGCAGATGAGATAGCTCGAATTGCTTAAGGATTATGATATGAGTATCCTTTACAATCTAGGTAAGGCTAATGTAGTTGTTGATGTTCTAAGTAGGTTTTCTATGGGGAGTACACCTCATGTAGAGGAAGGAAACAAAGAATTGGCTAAGCATGTGCACTGGCTTGCACATTTGGGAGTTTGTCTATTAGACTCTGTTGAAGGTGGTGTTCTTGTCCAAAATATAGTTGAATCATTCTTAGTGGTAGAAGTTAAAAAGAAGCAGAATAATGACCCCATCTTACTCCAGCTAAAGAAAGAAGTTCACAACCAAAAGGTGTTGGTTTTCGCATAAGAGGAGATGGTATCCTGAGGTATCAAGGTAGGTTGTGTGTTCTAGAAATAAATGGTCTCAGAGATAGAATCATGGCAGAAGTGCACAGTTCCAGATGTTTAATTCACCAAGGTTCCACAAATATGTACCATCACTAGAAGAAACTCCATCGGTGGAATGGTATGAAGAGAGACTAATAACACTAAAGTGTACTCTCCTAGATGAAGGTATCAGCGATCATTAGAGCAAAACACATTTATAGTACCCGACGGGCGTCGGGGTCGATCCCACAGAGAATTAGTGACTAGACAAGTCAATTGTAAAGAAAAGACTTCACAACGAGAGTAATTTGTTTGCAACAATAAAAGTAAAGGAAGGGGGAAATTAGGAAATCTGTCACAATTCACAATTTGAAACAAAACAATAAAGTAAAAGCGGGTGTAAATAATGAAAGAGGACGACTAGAGATGTGTGTCAAATGGAACTTGAATATGGGATAGGGTGATTACTCATTCATAAAAACTCTTGCTAAACAACATGGATAGCGTTGGTTTTAGGTATGCTTTCTAATCTCTTGATCAAAAAATCATATATCCAACGGTTTCTATTCAAACACCGTTGTTTTAAGCAATAACCAACCAACATATGCTTGGGAGGTCACACTATTTCTAGCTTAGACCTTTAATTGGGTATTTTCGATGAATTGAGCTATTTCTAGTCTCAATCTAGGTGGAATACCAAGTACCCACTAGCAATTTCACATTCAAAATTATAAACCCCTTTTACAAGCAAGAACACAATCAAGTGAGGTACATCAATGTTTGCAACATCAATTTTAGAATTAAAATATGGTGAAATCACTAGACCCATGTCATATTAGCAATTATAAACACAAATTAGCAACACCCATACCCATTTATCAAGAACCCATTATCAACACATCCCTAGACAAGCAGTTTAGCTACTCATGCTAGAGGAATAAAGAACCATACCAAATGGGTAAGTCAAATTACCTTTCATTCAAGCCAAATATTCAATATCCAAGCTCAATTTTTACAAGAATGATGATTCCAAGAGTTAGAAAGAAGGAATTGGAGTGAAACCCTCTTCTTCTTTCTTGGAGAGAAAATTTGCTCACTACTCAATGCTATTTCAAAAACTATTCAAAACTATCTAAAAATATGCCTGAAATGGGTTTTACAACATTCCCAAAACGTCTTACAAAACTAGACAAAAATGCCCTTTGGGGGCTGTGCAATGCGATGTGCAGTTCGCACGTCGGGAAGTGCATGTCGCACAGCACTGTTCAGTGGTCCAGTGACCTAAGACAACTTTGGTGCTTCATGCAAAGTGGGGTGCGGTTTGCACTAGGCAGTGTGTGCATTGCACAGAGACCACACCCCTTAACAGATTCTTCAGCCATTTTTTGAGTCTTGTGCGGTGAAAGGTGCGGACCGCACCTTAGGTTTTGCGTGTCGCATGAGGTCTTCACCTCTTGGCAGATTCTCCATCTTGTTCAATCCTTCACACTTCAACTCCTTTTCAGGTCTTTAGTGTCCAAATTTTTGTTTTCCATTTTAGGACAAAAGTACCTGCATTCATGTTAATAAAGGTCATAAGAACCTCTAAATCTTATCAAAATATAGCAATAATTCATGATTAAAGGCTAAATGAGTTGGTAGATTACCGACTCATCAAACCCCAAACTTGAATTATTGTTTTTCCTCAAGCAAGAAACTCACAAGGTAAGGAATAAATTATACTCTAAAACTCTATCAAGGCACAAGAGACTACTCTATTCAAAAAACTAAGAAAATAATAAACAAAAAGACTCAAACAAAAGACTCAACTATCATGCTCATCTCAATTTGAACCACCACATTATCAAGGCAATTGATCATTTCAAAACTTTTTCAAAAGGGCTTCATTTCTCATTTAAAAATAAAGGGAATTTGTCATTCAAAACAAGATATTAAGCTTCTCAAGTCATTGGCATGGACCATCAAGGTTTGCCTCAAGATTCACTACACAACTTGTCTCATTCATTCCTCTCAATTGAAATAGAGACTTCATGTTTCAATTCGAGTGCATGACGCCACTCACCACAAGAGAGAATCTCACTCACAATCATGCAATTCTTAAAACAAAGGGATTATAAGAGAACCAAGAAAACTTTCACTCTCTCAAGGAAGTTCAAGTGCACACATGTTGAACCATAGGCTTGAACTTCATGTAAATTGCCACTAATGTAGGGTGATCAAGCTCAAAATTACTAAGGACTTGTGGGTTACGATATTGGCTAGGTCTAAGGTGAGGATTCATTTGGCTCGAGTGACTACACCTCCCTAATGCTCTTTCTCATTACTTTGAACACCGCTCACATTTTTGAATTTTAACTTCACCTTATCTCTCCCTCACATAACCCAAGCTTCTCTATTTCAATCATGATCATTCAAGACTCCTTGTATCGCCTTCATTTGGTAGCACCCATTCTTTCTTTTCATTTTTCTCATTGTATTGAACTTTTTGGAGCGATTTTCAATTCAAACTTAAGGTGCTACCTTGCACTTAGAGTGCATCCTTTTTCTTCTCCTCATTGATCGCATACACCCCCAAACTTAGGCATTTTCCTATGTTGTCTTTTCATTTCCCCCCCCCCCTAAACTTAGCCTTTTAGCCTACTTTTCATTTTCAAGCAATTAGGGAGGATGGGTGCCAAGATAGAGGTTCCAAAAAGGTCAAGGTGTTAAACAAGGTGCCAAGGAACGGTCATAATCTCAAAGGGGTTCACTAGGATTGATGTCGAGGGAAGTCATTTGGGTGAAGTGTCTATTAAAAAGGGCCTAAGATCATTTTCCATGTTCAGTCACCCCTAGAATTTTTCCTTGAATCAAATTCGAGGCAATTTTTAGACAACACGCATGCACAAGAATCAAGGTAAAGCGTCACCACACAAGGAATCATGCCACAAAACTTCTTTCATTAGTCTCAAGATCAATTGGGACAAATGACTTTTGACAAGCTATTCTGAGTTCATTACACACTCGTTTGTGAATTGATCAAGCCAAAATGAGAGGGTGCAAATCATGACAAAAGAATGCTTTCCTCAAAATTTCATTTTCCCTCTTTCCTTTCTTTTTCAAAAACGTGTTGCCAAGGCAAAAAAAATTCAGTGGATCCATTTCGAGACAAGCACACTACGGACTCAAATTAAAACTAAAACTTGGAATTTTTCCTTAAGAAAGTTGCCTCTCAATCTATCATTGGGAAACACTAACTCGGTTTGACACAAAAACAAAAGAAAAAAATAAGGAAAACATTTGCTCCTTGGGAAACAATCGTGGCATTCAGAAAACCCTCGGAATTTATTGCTAAACTACTATTTACAAGGCGATTACCAATTTGCACACTCATGAATCATTTGAAAAATAACCCTCGACAAAGGCCCTTAGCGCATCTGCAAGGCACGGGTAGTGAGACAATAGAATCGTGTAAGACTAACCCAGCACACAACCAAGAATTAAAAATCAAGCCTGGTGAAGGCATAATTAAGCACAAAGCAACATAATAAAAAGGCCCGGCAAGGGCAATATTATCACAATCATCCAACATGCTCGACAAGGGCCAAATAAAATCTAGCATAGAAAAATAAAGCCAACAAGGGTGGGCAAGGGAAATAAAACATCTCAAGCCCAACACGGGCACCCAAATTAAATATCACCACCTCCCTCCATAAAAAGAAGCATTGCCCTTAATGCTTTAACATCAAATAAGGAGAGAAAGGGTGTAACTCCCTGGAGGACTATGCCTCATAATCATCATCTACTTCATCACCCACAGCATCTCCACTAGGACCTGCACCACCCTTTTGAGAGTGTGTTGTCACTGTAGACTCCTTGAGGACCTGCTGAAATAGTCGGTTCTCATCATCATCTACCTCAGCATACTCAGCACCAGGAATCTCAGGCTCATCCTATGGATAAGCTGCAAACAAATTGTACATGGGTCCACGAGTCTAATGGGGCTGGAGTAAGGTGCTCAAATCTGCCTCCTCAACTGGAGCTTTCCCTTTCACTTTGGCCACATCCTTCTTAAGTTCCTTTATCGCACCCTTAATAACGTCCACCCTTTTGTAGAGCTTGGTGACACTTTTCACTACCCCTTGCATAGAATTCTTGACAACTCTTTGTATCATACCAGGCATCTTATTAACCAATTCATCAGCTACCTTTCATGACTATATGTCTTGTAAACCATGTCTTGTAAGACACTTTTGGTCAAAGGCCCTCTGGGTGCAGCGGCCGTGGGGGTGAGTGCTTATGAAGAAGCCTTAGAAGAAGAGGCATTTGCTTCAGCATCCAAGTCATCAACCTCAACCTCCACCGTTGTCTCAACCCTGTGTCTTTTAAAACGAGAGGCATCTCTGTCAGTTTTCTTGTCAAGATCCAGCACACCAGTGGTGAGAGTAGGAGTGTCACAACTGAAATAACGAATTCCAGCATTTGCACAAAGTTTACTGATGAGCACAGGAAAAGGGAATGCATCACCACCCCTACGAGCCTTCCTCTTGATCACCAAGGCCACAATATCACCAAAGTTGATATGGTCCCCCACCATGATTAAGGCTACCAGAATGGCCCCGTACATGGGTGATCTTTTGGTCATTCTAAGAAGGTAGGAAGCGAGAGCGAACAAAATCATAAGAAAGGTGGGCCTTAAAGTACAGGGACAGTCACGGTATGTCACCCCCTATAGTGGCCCAAAGAGGTGTGTCAGGAGAAACAATAGGAGCAGCGCACTCAATAGGTTTGTGTTTGACAGTAGCTTGGCCATGAGTTCAGGTGCTGGTTCAATTGGGGTGCTCCAATAGACGGCATTAATTGCAGCTAGAGTGATCCGAATTTCCTTTCCTTGAACTATTATTGATTCCAAAGCGGGTAAAGTTTCTGGCCCCCCATTATAGCCCTTAGCATCTTATGTGGCTTGATATGAGGCAAAGAACTCCTGGACTATCTCCATGTAATAGTTCTTGGGCACCTCATGAAATGGTTGCCAATGTCTATTGGCAAACTACTCGGGGATATTGGGTAGGTTATCCTCCACTGCATCCAGATTCAAACTCTACTCCGTGTTGAAGGACCTGCCACTATCACAATCATAGATGGCCCTCATACCTTCCACCCCAAATTGAATCCTCTCCTCCTCTGAAATTTGGGCATGAGAAGATATTGTGGCTTTCTTCTTGCCCTTTGAGGTTGGATTAGAGGAGTAGGGAAATGTTGGCCTTCTCGAACTCCTCTCGGCGTTTCCCCTGCTAGAAGACATGTTCTGTACGAGAATATTATGAGCCCAAAAACAAAATCAAAAAGAAGTTAACAAACTAAAAAGGATGAAATGCAAAGAAGTAGGAAAACAAAGTAGGTGATTGATGGCTCGTGTGAACCGTACTAGACAGAGTGCACATCGCACATGACTTTGCATAAGCTAACAGAAACCTTCAGTGATTTCTGCTTTGAGGTGTGAAGTTGGTGCAGACCGCACTAACCAAGGTGCACGTGGCACCATACTTTGCCTCTTATAATATTGACTGGCATCATTTTTTTCAAAAGGGTGTGATGCCTTATACATTCCGCACATCAAGGTCTATGTGTCACATGTGAAACACACAAGGAAACAATTGGAATTTTTGGTTCTCTATGTTCTGGTGAATTATGCATGTTATTCGTAGAGCAAGATTTGCTTTAGGCACTTGGCACCATGAAATAAACCAATAGTTTAAACAAAAATGGCAAACATGGTATGATCATAAATTTATCCAGGTACTCAGACTTCTCCGGAATTCCATTATCATCCACAAAACAAAAGAAGGACTCAATGACTTCCCTTAAGATAGAACTTGGTATTTCATTACGCGTGACAATTATTTTCTCCTTCGATTAGTTGCATTTGGAGCTAGTTTCGAAAGATAGAACTTGGTATTTCTTTGTTTTTATTCAAGCTCTACACTTGGTTTTCTAAGATAACCATCTCGAGGCTTTTTTATGATTGTTTTTCTGAAGTTCTACGGACATTTTGTCAAGTTATGATCCCATGGAAAATATGTAGATTTAAGATTAATTATAAACAGTTTATAGGTGTGTATAAGCTGTATATATATAGTGTTTTTGAGGCTTAGGATGTAAGGAACAACTTCCATGAGGAACTATGAGCGTTCAGATGTTCGTTAGAAAGGTATGTCAAGACTAAGCTTCGTCCTTCCTTTAAGCACAAATTTTAGAAAATTCCTAAATCGTCAAATGCGATATTTTCCTATTCTATTTCTAGAAAGACCTTTTGTGAAAGGCATCGGGATTATAGCTAAAGTATCTTCATGATTATATTATGTTGATATTCCACTCATTCGATTAGATAAGGTATTCGACATCTATATGTTATTTTGTTGATTTTCTTGACTTTACCTCCATATGTATGAATTCTTATTCTTCTTTGAGTGTTTTGACTTAAAAAGATTATGAAGGAATATTAAAAATTTACAATCAGTCCTCTTTCCTTGCTAAAGTATTTTTTGGAAAACTTTAAAATAATACGTCGATTTCAAAAACTCTCAAATATAACTCGTATATTTAAACTGCTAAAGGACATGGTTTTTGAAATACTTTCTTTTACAAACTATTAAGGAAACATATATAGAGACTAACTGAAGTACCTTAAGCTTTTTATGAACATCCACAGGTTTAAGTTACCTTTCTAAAGTCAAGTGAAGTGTTCAAGTTTATTCTAAAAGCATATGGGATTCCACAGGCATTTACATATTATACAAAAGTGATTACGAGATTATGAGAATAAAGAGTACCAACGGGCCAAGATTGACAACATGATTATGATGACATACATGCATTATGAATTCACTCATAAGCTATAGTTGGGAGGTATAAGACCTATTGACTATATTTATACGTATGAGACACAGAAGGCCACAAGTTGGAAAATATGATGTTGGTTAGATACCAGAAGACACCACCATTACTAGCATTTGGTTGGGTATGATATGCATTTGCATATATATATATATATATATATAAAGAGAGAGAGAGAGTTTTAGTTTCAGGTGGTCCCTCTATTACCCTTTTTACGGCAGTTATTTATGATTCTACTTTCCGCCTTACATACCAGTACATTTTTATTCGTACTGACGTCCTATTTCCTGGGGATGCTGCATTTTTTTTATATATATATAGGTCCAGGTAGGGATTCTAATTGACCCCTCCACTAGGATTCAGGGTTAAGCTATAAGTTGGTAAGCTCCACCTTTTCCTAAAGTTATGAGAGGATGTTTACCTTTTGTTGTACAGTTTGGGTATAGTCTGGGAATTATCCCCACCAGTGCTTATAACACTCTTAGAGGCTATTGTGGACACAGTATTTTGGGTTTCTTTTTGCAGCTTCTAGTCTCCATCCCCATAGGATTGGTATGTATATATATGTATGTCATTAGTTGCAGCCTTATCGGCCAGCCAGTACTTCATTATATTTGGCTTGTCTAACTTTGTCTATATGACCTGTTGCTATTTAGGTTATAACTTTAACGGTCCAGGCTTAATTTTTCAAATGTTGTGCTGCCCGACCTTATAGGCCCAAAGTTTAGTCAGCTAGTATGTTTCACTGTCTAACTTGGTCAAATAAGGTATCAAGTGTCAGTCAGACCTCCCCTAGTTTGGAGCGTGACAAACTTTGTATCAAAGCAGGTCATATCCTAAGGAGTCCATAATTCGTGTCTAGTATAGTCTTTCTTATGGGTTTGTTGTGCACCATACTTACAATCAGGGTTACATTTATTTTAAATGATAGATCGTGCTATAGAGTGGAGTTATAAGAACATATGAAATCTAAATCGTGCTTTGTGTTTCTTATCTCAAAGAGTACCTATGCTCAGGAGATGGCACAATAAGTGATAGGCATGGATCTGGGGGAAGGTACTAGTCGTTCCCGATTGGGTCAGAGAGACAAAGGCCCCTTGGAGGCACACAGTGAGTCTCTAGCACTGCCAGTTCCAGCTTCTTCGGCAACTACTAAAGCCCAGGGAGATACAGTGCCCCCAGCCTTACCAGTTCCATTGGTACCTGAGACAACTAGGGACACAGGACCTCCAACACCTGATGTATCCCAACTAGAGACTGGGGGTGCATGGGATAAGAGAGGTAGTTCAATTGCTAACTAGGATGATTGCTATTCATGAGTGACAACTAGAGTTTAGAGCAGAGTCTAGGAGAGATCGAGCAAAAAGGTAGAAGGTACGAGAGTTTCTTCACCTGACTCCTCCATTATTTATGGGATCCAGTTCCATTGAAGACCCCTAGAACTTTATAGACCATTTGTATAGAGTACCGAGGTTGATGCATGTCTCTATCACTGAGGCTGTAGAGTTGGCTTTTTCTCATCTACGTGATGTAGCAGTCCTATGGTATAAGGCATGGGAGAGATCTAGAGGACCTGATGCTCCACCAGTAAAGTGGGAGGACTTCTCTGAGTCCTTCCTGGCCTATTATTTGCCATGGGAGGTTTGGGAGGCCCATCTTGACCAGTTTATTAGTCTTAGCCATGGGGATATGAGCGTGAGGGATTATAGCCATAGGTTTAATTCTATGGTGAGGTATGCACCAGATATCGTACGCACCATGAGGGCCAAAGTTCATTGTTATATGGTTGCTTTGGGGTATCATCATATTAGAGACTGTACGGTAGCATCCCTACAGGATGATGTAGATTTTTCTCGCATATAGGCTTTTGCTCAGACTATAGAGGATCTTTCTTGCCGGATTTGGGATACTTGTAGGGACAGGGAGCAAAGTAAGAGAGCCCATACTATGGGGTCTTATTGGGAGCCACGAGGTGATTTTAGGCCCCCTCTCCCTTGATATCCACCTCACCCAGTAGGTAGTGCTCCACCATAAGTGCAGGGCTAGCGGTTTGATCATTATAGTCAGTTAGGACCGGGGCAGAGCTCAGGACAGTATAAGGGTCGTTGGCAGGAGCATTCCAGGTAGATGAGATAGCCTACTCCTCTATGTAGACAGTGGGGTAAGCTTCATGTTGGGCAATGTAGACTAGGTTCAGGTGCATATTATTAGTGCAGGAAGATAAGATATTTTATTAGCCAGTGCCCGAGGTTTGGCAGAGGTGAGCCAGCTTAGCCTTCAGGATCCATAACAGCCTCTTCACCCTCATTCCTCCCACCCCCCTCCAACTCCCAACAAGGCCCACAGTCTACTCAGGGTCGTGATAGGGAGAGGGGTGGAGGAGAGACCTCAGGTTCTATCAGTGTCCAGAATTACTTTTATTCACTCACAGACTGACAAGATTAAGAGGCATCCCCAGATGTTTTTACAGGTATATTGATGATACTTTCTCAAGATGTTTATGCATTGATAGATCTTGTCTTTACATTTTCATATATTACTTTATTTATTGCTGGTAAGCTTGACATGAGATCTGAGTTATTATCACAGTCAATTAATATGTCATGCCCTGAGGTAACCCTCTGGATGCAACATAGTACTCAGTGTCACAAGTGACCCTCATCTAACATATGGTCTGGCATATATAGACAAAACCTGATAAAATATAAAGTGAGTGTGGAAAACTGAAAGCATTTAAATATCTGAGATGCGAAAGAAGCCCAAACATGTCTTAATATATATGAATATATGAAAAATGTGATAAGTCTGAAAGTAAACTAAAATACTCAAAAGATAATTCTAGTCTATGTTTGAAAGACTCTAACTGAAATGAATTGCTGGGACAAGTCCCCAGCTAACTCTAAAAGTCTAAAAAACTAAAATATAATGTTGAAAGGATAAACATAATTTGTCATCCTCAGACTACGAGGACTCACCACTAAGCAGCTGAGTAGGAACTTGGAAATCATATTAAGCGTGGTCTGGATGCTGAGCGCCAAAACCTACATCATACAATGATGTAGCACAAAAGTATGAATTAGTAAATGTTCTGAGCATGCGGGATACATGAAAAAGTGTACAACATAAAGACTAAACAAGAAAACACATACTGGAGCATTAACTGAAAGATAAGCTGAATACAGTGACCAAGTAACTAACATGAGTATATAGCATGCTGAACTGAATAAGTAAATACAAGGTCAATGTAATAAGAGGATGATTGTGGAGATACTATCTACCAACATACCCCAAGCTGAGCTAACTATGGGGCCAACCTGTAACCCTGGATGGAAGGGTGTTCGTACCTTGCCAGGGGTACAAACAAATCTGACATGGATCCACTAAACTGATGTCCACAAGGGACAAGGGTGACCAGCCTAATCTGACATCTGAGCCTTTTATACCTATAGTGGTGCCATAGTTCTGGGCCTTAGGGACTTCTACTAAAGGTCTCAGCCTAATCTGACAGCCAAGCCTTCATCCCTTCATCCGCTCAGTACTAAGTCTACTCACTGAATACAATCAATGAAATGCAAAATACTGAATAGCTCAAATACTGATAATCATCTGAGAATGCAACATACATGTACTAAGACTGAGGGCATTCTAGTTCTGATGAATAAATTGTCTGAATTATTTGACTAGCAAGTATAAATTATGAGTACTGAAATTTACACAGGCTAGGGTTACTGAATTATGTACATAGGACTATGTTAATTCTCCAAGAAACATGTAATAGTTATCACCCCAATAATAGAATTTGAATTGCAATGATTCCCTAAGGTTTAGGAACCATAGGTATATATAACTCATGGAGAACTAAAGAACTGAACTGAATCTAGGTATTCAGTGGGTGGAAGGAACCCATTGATGAAATCCCACATACCTGGATGAGAATCTATGGAGAAATCCTTAGATTTTAGGGGATGAGTTTCAAGAAGACCTTCTACTTATTCTTGAGAGAAACTGTCGCCTCTTTTTCTCCTTTTCTTTCTAAATGACTGATGATTTTAGGAGAATGAATTATTTAGGTAGATTTTAACTAATTAACTAGGCTAAGACTAAGCAAAATGATGTAGCTTAGGCCTTAAAAGAGAAAGGAAAATTCTGGAATACCCCTGGGAATTTTAAAAGAAAGCTGCTGAAAATCGCGACTCAGGTACCACGACTTGGTTGATGGACCATAGTCCTGGACGATGGAACGTCAACTGAGTCGTGGTTCTATCCATGAGCCTTGGGGATTCTCTGATCTAAGGAAACTATGAGTTACAGGATGGACCATGCTTTTGGACGATGGTCCATGATCCGACTCGTTTTCCCTGGGATGCAATTGAGGGTCCTCTGATGTTCTGATTCCATGAGTCCACAGGACCAACCGTGGTTCTGAATGATGGTTCATCGTATGACTCTTGGTTGTTGGGCCCTAACAGTTCTGGTCGTGGTTCTAGTAGTTACTTTACTAGATTTTTCTTTTTTTTCTTTCTATAGTGGAGATAGTCGCACGTAAGAAAGATCACGGCCATATCATTAAAAGCTTGTGGTAAGAATGGGTTTATGTTATTGCTATGGAAGCCTGTACAATTGCAAGCAGGATGTTCAGTACTAATTCTTATAGTACTGTTCGGGGAGTCGATAAGCTAATTCTTGTAGATGTATATTTGCTAGGTTGCCCACCTAAACCGAAAGCGGTTGTAGATGTTATAACAAAACATCATAAGAAATTATCTTGAGAACTCTATGAATATCAAATTAGGTCGACTTTATATCGAATAAAATATATAGTTTGACTTGGGGACCATGAGTTCACAGGATGGACCATGATTCTGAATGATGGTCCATGGTTTGACTCGTGGTTCCTGGACCACAACAGAGGGTCCTCTAGAAATTGAAACTATGGTTGGGATGACAGACTGTGGTTCTAAACAACGGTCTGTGATCTTGACCGTGGTTTCTAGAAACTTGAATTTTTCTGAATTTTTTCTGCTGAGTACAGTCAAGTAGCTGGTTCAGATCCTAGGGTGTTACAATATCTCCCTTGGGATCATTCGTCCTCGAATGAAGACTAACTAATTTGAGTTTGGAGGGAAAGAGTTGCAATCCCTACCAAATGAATACTAGAAGCTGATATCTGACTGATTCTAGCCCTGAGTTCATGGAAACATGTTGAAAATACTGGAAAAGCTAGGAAAACATGATACTGAGACTGACATGCATATGATAAAACTGAGATTCTAGAGAGGAATTATTACCTCAAATTGAAACTGGATAGGAAGGAAAGAGGTGAGGATACTTAGCCATCATGGCTGCTTCTGCTTCCCAAGTAGCTCCCTCGACTGACTGATTTCTCCATAAAACTTTTACCAAAGTGATTTCCTTATTTCTCAACCTACGAACCTGATGGTGAAGAATCTCAACTGGAACTTCCTCATAGGTAAGGCTATCCTTCACAGTCACACTCTCTAAAGTCACTATCGATCCTGGATCACCCACACACTTCTTCAACAAGAAAATGTAAAAAACTGGATGAACTGTTGCTAGCTCTGCTGGAAACTCTAACTTATAAGTCATATTACCAATCCTTTTCAAGATTCTGTAAGGGCCTACATATCTGGGACTGAGCTTCCTTTTCTTGCCAAACCTCATCATACCCTTCATGGGTGACACTTTTAGGAAGACCCAATCATCAATCCCAAACTCTAAGTCCCTTCTCCTCACATCAGCATAGGACTTCTGACAAATATTAGTAGTCTTTAGTCTTTTTCTGATGAGTTGAACTTTCTTCATAGCCTCATGAACCGAATTTGACCCAATCAAGGCTGCTTCACCTATTTTGAACCAACCAACCGGTGATCTGCGTCTGCGCCCATAAAGTGCCTCATATGGAGCCATCTAAATACTGGAATGGAAACTGTTATTATAGGTGAACTATATGAGAGGTAGGTGATCATCCCAACTACCCTTGAAATTGATTACGCAAGCTCTCAACATGTCCTCTAAGGTTTGAATGGTACGCTCTGCCAGACCATCCGTCTGTGGGTGAAATATTGTACTGAGATTCACCTGAGTATCAAGACCTTTCTGAAATGATCTCCAGAAATGAGATGTAAACTGAGGACCCCTATCTGAGATGATAGACAAGGGAACCCCATGAAACCTGACTATCTCAGTGATGTAGAGCCTGGCATAATCCTCCACAAAATCTGTAGTCTTGACAGCCAAGAAGTGAGCTGACTTAGTAACTTTGTCCACTATCACCCAAATAGAGTCGTGATGTATGTGAGTACGAGGTAAACTCGTAATGAAATCCATGTTGATCACCTCCCACTTCCAAGTAGGAATGCTAATATCCTGAGTCACACCTCCTGGTTTCTGATGTTCTACCTTTACCTGCTGACAGTTGGGACACTTAGCCACAAAATTTGTAATGTCCCTCTTTATGTCATTCCACTAATAACTTCTCGTAGATCATGGTACATCTTAGTGGCACTGGGATGAATAGAATATCTAGAATTATGGGCTTCTGTAAGGATCTACTGCCTCAACTCACCCACATTAGGTACATATAAATGACCCTAGTAGTGAAGCACACCATCTCCCCCTTGGGAGAAAACCTCTACTCTCTACTAATGAACTTCACCTTTCAACTGCAGCAAGATGGGATCACTGTCCTGTTTCCCTTTAACCTCCATTACATATGAAGATTCTGACCCATTCTGGACCATCACACCACCATCTGTCGTGTCCATAAGGAAAACTTCTAAACAAGCAAGCCTATGAACATCTCTGGCTAATTCTTTCTTCTCTTCCTTAACATATGACACACTACCCATGGATAGTCTGCTGAGGGCATCATCCACTATATGGGCCTTAGCTAGATGGTAGAGCAAATTCATATCATAGTCTTTGAGGAACTCAAGCCACCTTTTCTGACAAAGATTCAACTCTTTTGGGTGAACACATACTGGAGGCTCTTATGATCTGTGAACACATCTACATGGACACCATACAAGTAGTGTGTCCAAATCTTTAGGGCAAACACAACAGCTTCAAGCTCAAAGTCATAAGTCGGGTAGTTCTTCTTATGGACCTTAAGTTGTCTGGAAGCATAAGCTATGACCTTACCCTACTGCATCAAAACACATCCCAGTCCGACCCTGGATGCATCGCAATAAACCACGTAGCCATATGAACCCTCTGGTAGAGTCAAAATGGGAGTTGTAGTCAATCTGGTCTTCAATTCTAAGAAGCTTTTCTTGCACTCATCTTACCACTAAAACTTGACCTTTTTCTGAGTCAACTTGTTCAATAGGGCAACTATGGATGAAAATCCTTCAACAAACCTCCTGTAGTAACCGGCCAAACCCTAGAAGCTTCTAATGTCTGTCGGAGAGATGGGTCTGGGCCAGTTCTTCACTGCCTTAATCTTTTGAGAATCAACTTGAATTCCCTCACTAGACACCACATAACCAAGGAACGCAACTGACTTCAACTAGAATTCACACTTACTGAACTTAGTGAATAATTAGCGATCCTTGAGAGTTTGCAGAATAACTCTTAGATGGTTCGCATGCTCCTCCTCACTTCGAGAATATATGAGGATATCATTAATGAATACAATGACAAACAAGTCCAAATACTGCTTTAACACCCTATTCATCAAGTCCATAAAGGTTACAGGAGCATTCGTTAGTCTAAAATACATAACTATAATTTCATAGTGACCATACCGAGTCCTGAAGGTTATCTTTGGGATGTCACTATCTCTGACTCTGAGCTGATGATAGTCGGATTTGAGGTCTATCTTAGAGAATTAACTAGCACCCTAAAGCTGGTCGAATAAGTCATCAATCCTGGGGATGGATATTTATTCTTGACTGTGACTTTGTTCAACTGATGGTAGTCGATGCACATCCTAAGAGAACTATATTTCTTACATATGAAAAGCACTGGAGAGATGCTGGGTCTAATGAAGCCCTTGTCAGGTATTTCAACTGTTCTTCAAGTTCCTTAAGCTCAGCTGGAGCCATTCTATAAGGAGGAATTAAGATAGGCTGGGTATTTGGAAGGAGATCTATTCTGAAATCGATTTTCCTTTCGGAAGGAACTCCGAGAAGATCTTCTGGAAACACTTCTAGGAACTCATTCACCACTGGGACTGACTCAAGAGTTGGGGACTCAGAGTTTGAATCCTTAACCCGGACAAGATGATAGATATACCCTTTGGAAATCATTTTTCTGGCCTTAAGGTAAGAGATGAAGTGACCTATAAGAACTGAGGTACTACCGTTCAACTCTAAGACTGGATCATTTGGAAACTGAAATCAAACAATCCTAGATCTATAATCAACTGAGGTATAATAGGAATTTAACTAATCCATGCCTAGAATTATATCGAAGTCAGTCATTTCTAACTCTACAAGATCGGCTGAGATGACTTTCTGGGAAACTGTGATAGGGCAATATTTTTATACCCGTCTAGCTGTAACTGGATCACCAACTAGAGTAGAGATTGAGAAGGGTTCTGGGAGAATTTCTGGACTGACACCAAAATTTACTACTATATAAGGAGTTACAAAGAAAAGTGTAGCCCCTGGGTCTAACAATGCATAAACATCTAAATGGAAGACTCATAACGTACTCGTTACCACATCGGGAGAATCCTCCTGGTCCTGTCGAGTCTGAAAGGCATAGAGCCTGTTCTAACACTGACCACCACCTGTACTAGACAAGGCACCCTACTGAGTAGGGAGGCCCACTAGAGCTACTGTAGAACTAGCCTGATTCTACGAACGAGTATCCCTGCCCTTCTGAGAATTTATTGTGCATACTTTCATTACCACACCCGAAGCAATTTCCACTACCTTCCATACACTCACACTGGTGGTTTCTCCCATACTTCTTTCAAACTAGATGAGTGCGCCCGCTAGTAACTGTACCTTGAGACTTAGAGTCTGGCTCCCTATCCCGCCTACCCTGCCTAGACTTAGGCAATGGAGCACTAGCAGAAGATAGGGCTGGAGCTGAAGATATTTGATGGAACTGAGAGTGGTAACCCCCATCTGACCTCTGTGGGGAGTCGCTAAATTCACCTGTTCTAGCTCTTTTGTTGTCTCCTCCCCCTTCCTTGATTTTCTCCTCCTCAATTTGCTAAGCATAAGTAACCAACCTGGAGACATCCATCTCCTTAACCAATATGGAAGTCTTACACTCCTTGACCACATCATCAAACACACCAGATATGAACTTACTCATGCAGGCTCTGGAGTCAGCTACTATCGCCGGAGCATACATAGACAATTGGGTGAACTTGAGAGCATATTCCTTTACACTCATATCATTCTGCTTCAAGTTTATGAACTCCTAGACCTTGGCTTCCCTGAGGTCAAGCGGAAAGAACTTATCCAAAAATACAGTCTTGAAATGGTTCCAATCCACTGGACCTGCATTAGCATAATGGGACTCCTTCCACTATTGATACCAAGTATAATACACTTCTTTCAGCTGGTAAGAGGCTAAGTTTTCACCCTCGACCGAAGTAACACCCATAATCTTTGTCACCTTCTGAATGTCGTCAAGAAATTCATGTGGATCCTCCTCTGACTTAGACCCACGAAACTCTGAAGGGTTCATCCGAGTGAAGTCTCAGATTCTAGCTATAGCAGAGTTGGCCTGAGGTAGATCTGGTGCCACAGCCTACTGATTAACCTGAGCGTTCATGGCTTGAGAAAGCACCTAAAAGGCAGCCCTGAATTTGGCATGGGTAACTTGCTCATTCAGAGGGTCTGCTAGACCTGCTGGTGCTGGCTGATTCCAAGCGTTGGCTCTTTGGAGAGGAATTTACTGTAATGTGTAGAGCATGAGTTAGAAGGGGATCGAAGAGAGTTCACACTCTATAGCACGAGCTAGAAAAGAAATAAGGGAAGTTGTTCCTAATGACATCTCATAGCTTCTCCCCCATAAGTGTGGCGTGCTTTACACCCGTGAGGAAGACTCTAATTAGCACTGCTTTCAGACACCCTAGGACACTTGAACTTTATGCTCTGATACCAATTTTGTCATACCCCGAGGTTAGCCCCTGGATGTAACACAGTGCTTAGTGTCACAAATAACCCCGAGCTAACCCATGGTCTGGCATATCTAGACAAAACCTGATTAAATATGAACTGTGCAAAAAACTAAAAGCATTTAAATATTTGATATGGGAAAGAATCCCAAACATGTTTGAATATATATAAATATAAGAAAAATGTGATAAGTCTGAAAGTAAATTGAAATACTCAAAAGCTGATTCTAGTCTATGTCTGAAAGCTTCTAACTGAAGTGAGTTGCTTGGACAAGCCCCCAGCTAACTCTAAAAGTCTGAAAAACTAAAATATAATGCTGAAAGGATAAACATAAGTTGTTGTCCTCGGACTATGAGGACTCACCACTGAGCTGCTGAGTAGGGACTAGGAAATCGTACTAAGCGCGGTCTTGATGCTAAGCGCTAGAACCTTCATCATACAATGATGTAGCACAAAAGTATGCGTCAATACTTTGAATGTACTGAGCATGCGAGATATATGCAAAACTGTACAATCTAAAGACTGAACAACAAAACACATACTAGAGCATGAACTAAAAGATAAGCTGAATACAGTGACCAAGTAACAAACATGAGTATATAGCATGCTGAATTGAATAAGTAAATACAAGGTCAATGCAATAGGAGTCTTATCACGCCCCAAAACAGGGGAGGCGGGACCGGCACTCGGATCCCCAAAAGGCCGAGAGTGCCAAAATCAAGTGTATCTTTATTGAACATATTGGAAGTCTGAGACCGACAAGGTCTCTAAGTATAGCAATTAGAAAAACTGATAGCTCAATAGTAGGTAAACAACTCGAGGCCGACAAGGCTAATATCATTGTAGATAGCTAATAATAAGGCCGACAAGGCCATACCTAAAACTGATATACATATACACGTCTACAAGCCTCTACGAGTAAGTAAAACATTTCATATCCAAGACAGGGAGCTGGACTAACCATAAACTGTACATATGCATAACCTAGTCAAAATATAAGCTAGACCTCTGCCTCGTCAGCTCCAGAAAGAATGGAGCTTACCAAAATGGTTGAACTCTGCAACTCCTACTGAAGAGGTCTGTCTGGGTTTCTGTCTGGACCTGCAGGCATGAATGCAGGGCCCCCAGGCAATGGGGATGTTAGTACGACAATAATGTACTAGCATGTAAGGTAGAAATATAATAGTAAGTTGCAAGTAGTAAATATGTACAAGATATAATGTGAAACCTGTAAACTGTAATCAGTAAGACTCGTTAAGCTTTTTTCTCCTTTATTCCTTTTAGAACACAACACATGCATTAACTCACACCACAACTCACCCTTTATAACACACACTAAACCACAATAGCGCCTCGGTGCACCCTATATATAATAGCCTCAATATGGCAGTAGCGCCTCGGTGCACACTATGTATATAATAGCCTCAATATGGCAGTAGCACCTCATACACACTATGTATATAATAGCCTCAATAGAGCAGTAGCGCCTCGGCACACACTATGTATACAATAGCCTCAATATGGCAGTAGCACCTCAGTGCACACTAACACACAATCCACGCGTAATAAATGTATTATTATATTGACCTTCAAAGCTACTCTAGTTAGTTATAGAGGTTCATTTAGATAAGTTTTTTAGCCTTGACTTACTAGATGTTGGACTCAACATACCAAACACATATGAATGGGGATTTGACTTGCTAACCTGCCTTTATACTTTCTAAAGCTTGATTAGGGATCATAATACAAAGAAGAAACTCGATAAAAGGATAACTTACATTTCATGCAAAAATAAAGGTATCAGATTTTTATAAGGCGACTTGAATGACCATAATGTAACACTTAGTTCCTTAAGACTTTTTAAGTTACCAAATCAGCTCTCTTACAATAGAATACTCAAATTCCTTCTTTCAGAGATTTAGAATTCCATTTTTAGATTCATGCCGATAAGGAATAAAGAAGCCTTAACATACCTCGTTCCTTCTGAAGATTGCGCTTACCACAACTTGGCCTTTCCTTTATTAAGTTAATCTACAACACAAGGGCTTAATGAAGCTAATATTAGCTCTTAAACCTGATGCAACTTTGCCAAAATAGTAGCTAAACATTTCCCGGGCAGATTTATGTATTGGGAATTAATTAAAGGGGTGTATCGTCACACCTTTCTCCCCCATTTCAATACACTTCACACACACACCAACCTAATACCTCCAACAATACAAAACACATCAACCATCCCTTACACAACTCACCATTGCAAAATACAATAGCAATACATTGAACCCACGGCTTCCGATCACCGTCCCGTGAGTTCTTAACAACAATTCAACAACATTTGTCCATACGAACTTCAATACAAAAAGATGGTTATGGGAAGAGTACTTAGCACACTTGAAGGGGTATTTTTATACTCTTTTTATTGATGCCTTGAAAAGCTTAAGTACCCCCTACACATACACCAACCAGAGAAGAAGAAATCTCTTAATTGTTACACAATTTCTAAGTGTTCAATCTTAAGAAAGGGGCTGCCATAGTTCATGTCTCTCTTACCATAGGATATATTAGCTATATGTAGTAGATTAGTACCAATATAATAAGTTGTTTAACTCACCTTAAGCTTGAATGAATCTTGATCTTCTTAGAACCCTAAAGGGAAAGAGGGGCTGCCAAGAGGAAAGAAGAAAAGAGAGAATTTTCTAGCTTTTTTGTGATCAATATTGATCAACAAAAGGTCTGTATAAAGGGACTTTTCTGGCCGACTTTTTTTTAGTATATTTGGGCCAAAATGGGTCAAGAAACTTGGGCCAAAATTATCCTTTGCTTGGGCCTCAAAAGGGTTAAGTTTTGTGGCAATTTTGGGCTTCTCTTGGGTCAAAATGTGGTCAACATTGGTGGCTACCTTTTGTAGTTGTTTGGGCCAGATTTGGTTGTACTTTGATGGGCCAACTTTAATCTTCATTTGTGCTACCATTAGGTCTAATAATCCATGTTGTTGCTTCCCATAATCGTCCCTCGAAACTTAGTTCATTAGCGTAGGTAGGTGACGCACCTACTTGTCACCTTAGAGCTTAGATAAGTCGAGCAAGCAACTCACTTATTTTATCTCATTTTCAAAACCCTCATCCTTATACTTTAACTTAACACTTATATACATTTGACCATTTTAAATTCTAGGCCAAAGTACCCTTTCACAATCTCGAGCCCAAGTACCTTCGTCGATATTAACTTAGTCATATAGGTTTTGAAAGGTACGGGGCGTTACATCCTTCCCCTCTTTGAATCATTTGTCCTCGAATGAGGGTAATGCATATAGAGCCCTAGTCCTTTGGGATTTCTAGAAATTTTGGCAGAGTTTCCTTTATAATTGGGACTATCAAAAAACTTGAAACTCAGCAAAAGTCTAGCACAATGCCTCACAGTGCGATACAACGATATACAATTAAATGCAATCATTTGCACATTTCAAACCTGATCATATTTTCACAGTAGGAAAAATATTACGAAGATAAGGATATGACTTACCTCTATACTATCTTCAGGTCTTAAATAACTGGGGATACTTTTTCCTCATTTCTTTCTCGGATTCCCACATCATTTCCTTGACATTATTATTTCTCCACAACACCTTTACTGAGGCTATGTCTTTGGTTCTGAGCTTTCTAAGTTGACAATCTAGGATAGAAATTTGTACTTCCTCATACGATAAGTCTTCAAAAATTTGAATATCTTTGATAGGTATAATACGTGAAGGATCTCCTATGCACTTTCATAGCATCGATACATGAAATACAGGATGGACTGCCTCCAATTCTGTGGGTAACTCTAGCTCATATGCCACTTTTCCTACCCTCTGAATGATCATGTATGGTCCAATATATCTTGGACTAAGCTTTTATTTTTTACCAAATTGCATAACGCCTTTCATGGGCAAAACCTTTAGGAAAGCCAATCACTAACACTAAATTTCAAATTCTGACGTCGCACATCTGCATATGATTTCTGCCTACTCTGGGTTGTTAGTAATCTGTCTAGGATTAGCTTCACTTTCTCTATTTCCTGATTAACTAGGTCGGGCCCTAATAATTTTGCTTCCCCAATTTCAAACCATCCAATCGATGATCTACACTTTCGTGCATATAAAGTTTCATAAGGAGCCATCTGAATTCTTGCATGGAAGCTATTATTATAAGCAAACTCAATTAGTGGCAAATGGTCATCCCAACCCCCTTTAAAATCTAGTACACAAGCTCGTAGCATATCTTCGAGTGTCTAAATAGTGCATTCAGCTTGTCCATCTGTCTGTGGATGAAAAGTTGTACTGCGACTTACTTGAGTAAGCCTTTATGGAAAGACCTCGAGAAATTTGCTGTAAACTGAGCAACCCTATCTGAAATGATGGAAATTAGGACACCATGGAGTCAAACTATTTCACTAATATACAACTTGGCATAATCTTCAGCAGTATAAGTTGTCCTGACTGGCAAAAAGTGAGATGATTTTGTAAGTCTATCTACAATCACCCATATGAAATCATACTTCCGATAAGTACGAGGTAAGCCTGTAATAAAATCCATGTTGATCACCTCCCATTTCCAGGTAAGTATCACTATACTTTGAGTTACCCCTCCGGGTCTCTGGTGTTCAATTTTTACCTATTGAAAATTTGGGCATTGGGCAACAAACCCTGCAATATTTCTCTTCATATTATTCCACCAGTAAATTTGTCGAAGATCATGATATATCTTTGTCGCTCCTGGATGGATTGAATAGCGGGAATAGTGAAATTCTGCTAAAATTTTCTCCTGAAGCTCCCCGACGTTAGGTACACATAGACGACCTTGATATTTCAGAATGCCATCTTTCTCAAGCTCTAGCAATGGTTGCTTCTGTTGTGGAATTTCTTGCCTCAATCTTACTAACTCTGGATCATCATATTGTCGTTCCTTTACCTCCATTATAAGTGAGGATTATGTTATGTTTTGAATAACAACTCCCCCGTTACCTGGGTCTAGTAGTCGAACCTGCAAATTAGCTAACTGATGTAGTTCTCTTGTCATATCAATTTTTCTATTTTCACGTGGCTCAAGCTTCCCATGAATTGCGGCTAAGTGCATCAGCCACTACATTGGCCTTACCTGGATGGTACAAAATATCTACGTCATAATCCTTTCATAACTCTAACCACCTTCTTTGCCTTAGGTTTAAATCATTCTGTTTGAATAAATATTGTAGACTTTTGTGGTCCGTAAACACATCTACATGGACTCCAAACATGTAATGGCGCCAAATTTTTAGGGAAAATATAATTGTTGCCAATTCAAGATCATGAGTAGGGTAATCTTGTTCGTGCTTTCTCAGTTGTCTTTAGGCATAGGCAATAACTTTACCATGTTGCATTAAAATGCAGCCCAACCCAATCCTGGAGGGATTCCTGGAAGCTCATCCGGGAATACATCTGGAAACTGACTCACCACGGGAACCGATTGAAGAGTCATTGGTCCATCCTCTATGCTTGTTACTCAGACTAGATGATAGATATATCCTTTAGAAATCATTTTCTAGGCCTTAAGGTAGGAAATAAACCTACCCCTTGGCATGGCAGCATTACCTTTCCACTCCAGGATTGTCTCTTCTGGAAAATGGAATTTGACAACCTTTAGTTCTACAATCGATATTAGCATAACATGCAGCTAACTAGTCCATACCCATAATAAAATCGAAGTCAATCATATCTAATTCAATTAGATCAGCTGAAGTAAGACGGTCATAAATCTACACTGCACAATCTCGATAAACTCGTCTAGCTATAATAGATTCACCAACTGGCGTAGATACAATAGAGGGTCTAGGCAACAACTCTGGGTCTACCCCAAACTTACCAGCAATGAGCGGGGTAACATATGAAAGAGTAGAGCCAGGATCTATAAGTACATAAACAGCATGAGTAAAAATAGTCAATGTACCTATAACAACATCAAGTGACGATTCCAAGTCCTGGCGACCGGCTAGAGCATAAGTGCGATTCTGACCACCGCCTGAATTGGATGCTCCTCCTCCACCTCTACCCCTACCATGACCTGGTGTAGCCTGTGGGCCTATCCTAGGTGATAGAATAGTAGATGAAGAAGCTGTCATCGACCCTGTAGGCTAGGACATTTTATGCCTACCTCTACTCGGATAGTCTCGCATAAAGTGACCAGGATGCCTACACGAATAACAAGTATCTGAACCCAGGCGACATATCCCAGGATGCTTCCTACCGCACTGAACACAAGGTGGAAAAGGTGGCCTCATCTGACTTGAATGCCCCTGGCGATAGGAACTGGATGCACCTAAACTGTGGCCTGGTCCCGGCTGAGAAAAATGACCATACCTCTGTCTTTGTAATTGATATGGGGCACCGCTAGTATGGTGGGGTGATCACCTATGAAAATATTGCCTAAAATTACCTCGTGTCTCTCCATAGGACCCAGTAGATCTAGCCCTTTTATTCTAATCCATTTCTCGGCTTTGGTTATCTCCAATTCATACTTCAAGATCCTCTGCAGTCTGACCAATAGCCTGTATCTTAGAAATATTCATATCCTCTTGTGTGGCTGCTATCGTTAATCCCTTAATCAATTCATCCTTAAGGCCACCCACATAACGATGAACTCTAGCTCGCATCATACTCATAATATTGGGGGCGTACCTGGATAATGAATTAAACTTGACGCTGTACTCTCGAACACTCATATTGCTTTGCCTAAGGGCTAGAAATTGATCAAGTCTGGCCTCTCAAACCTCCTGTGGAAGATAGTGAGCAAGGAAGGCCTCTGAAAATTCCTCCCATTCAGCTAGGGGTGCATTGATCCCTTAGACCGATCCCAAGCCTCGAACCACAAAATGGCTACATCTCGTAACCTGAAAGATGCAAACTCCACTGCCTCCACTACTGTTGCATGCATGACTCAAAGTACCCAATAAGTCTGATCAATAAAATCTTGAGGATCCTCACGTGGTTCAAAGCCTGTAAATATAGGAGGACTTAAGCTGATAAACTCTCGGGCCCTAGATCTTTCTGAGCCACCTGACCTAGCACTCATCGATGCCCCTATTTGTTGTTGCTGTGTGGCTACCATTTGGGTCAATAATCGAACTGCACTCCTGATGTCCTGGTCCTATGCTTCAGGTGGAGGAGTTGCAGGTGTTGGTTCATCTCTAGCTATCTCAGGTGCCACTGGAGCAGGTGGGGTCGGTGGTGCTGGATCCCCTCTAGTCTCATCAGGTACTAGATGAACTGGGATCTCTGGGGTCGGTAATTCACTTTCAGCCTCCAATCTATCAATCCGTATAGGCGAGGAATAACTAGTACCTTCCCCCGCATCCATGCCAACCTATCGGCTAGTCATTTGTCTGGTCACAGGCATTTCTGTAAACAAGGAATAGAAAAGAATGAATTAGACTTCAAATATCTTATGACCATGCTCTATTACATGATCTAGCAGATGAAAGAAGGATAACAGTCCCTAGATGTCACATAGCCTCATGATTATGGGCAAGGTGCAGAACACACCCATAAGCAAGACTCTACTAGACACGGCTTGTAGACTCCCTAGGATTTGACGTGCTCTGATACCAAGTTTGTCATGCCCCAAAACAGGGGAGGCGGGACTGGCACCCGGAGCCCCAAAAGGCTTAGAGTGCCAAAATCGAGTGTATATCTATTGAACCTATTGGGGGTCTGAGACTGACAAGGTCTCTAAGTATAGCAATTAGAAAAACTGATAGCTCAATAGTAAGTAAACAACTCGAGGCCGACAAGGCTAATATCATAGTAGATAGCTAATAACAAGGCCGACAAGGCCATACCCAACACTTATATAGATATACACGTCTACAAGCCTCTATGAGTAAGTAAAATATCTCATATCCAGCACAGGGCCCTGAACTACCCATAAACTGTACATATACATAACCTGGTAAAAATATAAGCTAGACCTCTGACTCTTTAGCTCCAGGAAGAATGGAGCTTACCAAAATGGCTGAACTCTGCAACTCCTACTAAAGAGGTCTGTCTGGGTTTCTTTCTGGACCTGCAGGCATGAATGCAGGGCCCCCAGGCAATGGGGACGTCAGTACGATAATAATGTACTGGCATGTAAGGTAGAAACATAATAGTAAGTTGCAAGTAGTAAATATGTACAAGATATAATGTGAAACCTGTAAACTGTAATCAGTAAGACTCGTTAAGCTCTTTTCTCCTTTATTCCTTTTAGAATACAACACATGCATTACCTCACACCGCAACTCACCCTTTATAACACACGCTAAACAACAATAGCACCTCGGTGCACCCTATATATAATAGCCTCAATATGGCAGTAGCACCTCGGCGCACACTATGTATATAATAGCCTCAATATGGCAGTAGCACCTCGGTGCACACTATGTATATAATAGCCTCAATAGAGCAGTAGCTCCTCGGTGCACACTATGTATATAATAGCCTCAATATGGAAGTAGTGCCTCGGTGCACACTAACACGCAATCCACGCGTAATAAATGTATTACTATATTGACCTTCAAACTACTCTTGTTAGTTATAGAGGTTCATTTAGATAACTTTTTAAGCCTTGACTTACTAGATGTTGGACTCGACATACCAAACACATATGAATGGGTATTTGACTTGCTAACCTGCCTTTATACTTTCTAAAGCTCTATTAGGGATCACAATACAAAGAAGAAACTCGACAAAAGGATAACTTACATTTCATGCAAAAATAAAGGTATCAGATTTTTATAAGGAGAATTGAATCACCATAATGTAACACTTAGTTCCTTAATATTTTTCAAGTTACCAAATCATCTCTCTTACAACAAAATACTCAAATTCCGTCTTTCAGAGATTTAGAATTCCATTTCTAGATTCATGCCGATAAGGAATAAAGAAGCCTTAACATACCTCGTTCCTTCTGAAGATTGCGCTTACCACAACTTGGCCTTTCCTTTATTAAGTTAATCTACAACACAAGGGTTTAATGAAGCTAATATTATCTCTTAAACCTGATGCCACTTTGCCAAAATTAGTAGCTAAACATTTCCCGGACAGATTTACGTATTGGGCATTAATTAAAGGGGTGTATCATCACACCTTTCTCCCCCATTTCAATACACATCACACACACACCAACCTACTGCCTCCAACAATACAAAACACATCAACCATCCCTTGCACAACTCACCATAGAGAAATACAATAGCAATACATTGAATCCACGGCTTCCGATCACCGTCCCATGAGTTCTTAACAACAATTCAATAACATTTGTCGATCTGAACTTCAATCCAAAAATATGGTTATGGGCAGAGTACTTACCACACTTGAAGGGGTGTTTTTATCCTCTTTTTATTGATGCCTTGAAAAGCTTAAGTACCCCCTACACATACACCAACAAGAGAAGAAGAAATCTCTTAATTGTTACACAATTTCTAAGTGTTCAATCTTAAGAAAGGGGCTGCCATAGTTCATGTCTCTCTTACCATAGGATATATTAGCTATATGTAGTAGATTATTACCAAGATAATAAGTTTTTTAACTCACCTTAAGCTTGAATGAATCTTGATCTTCTTAGAACCCTAAAGGGAGAGAGGGGCTGCCAAGAGGAAAGAAGATAAGAGAGAATTTTCCAGCTTTTTGTGATCAATATTGATCAACAAAAGGTCTATATAAAGGGACATTTTTGGCCGACTTTTTTTGAGTATATTTGGGCCAAAATTATCCTTTGTTTGGGCCTCAAAAGGGTTAAGTTTTGTGGCTGATTTTGGGCTTATCTTGGATCAAAATGTTGTCAATATTGGTGGCTACCTTTTGTAGTTGTTTGGGCAAGATTTGGTTGTACTTTGATGGTCCAACTTTGAGCTTCATTTGGGCTTTCATTAGGTCTAATAATCCATGGTGTTGCTGCCCTTAATCGGCCCTCGGAACTTAGTTTGTTAGCATAGGTAGGTGATGAACCTACTTGTCACCTAAGAGCTTAGATAAGTCGAGCAAGCACCTCACTTGTTTTATCTCATTTTCAATTCCCTCATCCTTATACTTTAACTTAACACTTATATACATTTGACCATCTCAAATTCTTGGCCAAAGTACCCCTTAACAATCTCGAGCTCAAGTACCTTCGTCAATATTAACTTAGTCATATAGGTTTTGAAAGGTACGGGGCATAACAAGTCTGACTGTGGAGATACTATCTACCGATATACCCCAAGCTGAGCTAACTATGGTATTAACCTTGGTACAAGCAAATCTTACATGGATCCACTAAACAGATGTCCACAAGGGACAAAGGTGACCAGCCTAATCTTATAGCTGAGCCTTTTATACCTATGGTGGTGTCGTAGTTCTGGGACTTAGGGACTTCTACTAAAGATATCAGCCTAATCTGACAGCCAAGCCTTCAACCCTTCATCCGCTCGGTACTAAGTCTACTCCCAATGACTACACGCAATGAAATGCAATCTAAAATACTGAATAGCTCAAATACTGATATCATCTGAGAATGCAACATACTTGTATAGAAATTGATGGCATTCTAGTTCTGAAGCATAATTGTCTGAATTATCTGATTAGCTAGTATAAATTATGAGTACTGAAATTTACATAGGCTAGGGTTACTAAAATATGTACATAGAACTACGCTAATTCTCTGAGAAAAATGTAATAGTTATCACCCAAATGATAGAATCTGAATTGTAATAATTTCCTAAGGTTTAAGAACCCTAGGTCTGAATAACTCATAGAGAACTGAAGAACTGAACTGAATCTAGGGACTCAATGGCTGGGAGGAACCCATTGATGAAATCCCACATACATGGATGAGAATCTATGAAGAAATCTTTGGATTATAGGGGCTGAGTTTGAAGAAGACCTTCTGCTTGTTCTTGAGAGAAACTGTCGCCTCTTTTTCGTCTTTTCTTTCTAAGTGTCTAATGATTTTAGGAGAATGAGTGATTTAGCTAGATTTTGACTAATTAACTAGGCTTAGAATAAGCAAAATGACGTAGCTTATGCCTTAAAAGAGAAAGGAAAAGTCTGAAATACCCCTGGGAATTTTAAAAGAAAGTTGTTGAAAATCACGACTCAGGTACAACGACTTGGTTGACGGACCGTAGTCTGATGTGCCGCCATTCTACGGCACATTTGACTCTTTTAAACTAAGAATAATCGTGAGTTCTCAAGCAACCGTCATCGTTTTTTATGTTTATGTTATATTTGCAGGAAATAGCGACAAACATAGACAAGGAAGGAAATACGATCAAAAGCGCGCCACTCGTTAAGAGTGACGGCCACCATGACGGGCCGTCACACATGTGATGGTCCGTCAAGTAGATCGTCAAGTGAGGCAGCGCTACTGCCTAAGGGCGACGGCCACCGTGACGGTCCATCAAGCATGTGACAGTCCGTCAGGGTGGTTTACCAGGCGACGCGGGATTCCGAAAAATCTATTTTTGGGTTTATTTCCTGGACTCCTATAAATACCCTATGTTAGGTTTATTTTATTCATACATTACCCAATAGTTTTAGGAGATTTTTAGACTACTTTTGAGAGAAGGAAACACGCAAGAACACGTTTTCTTCTTCTTGAATCGTGTTCTTGATTGTTCTTGGGATCTTGGTTTTCTTGTTCTTGGATAATTGAAGCTTGTTTTCATTATATTGTAAGAATCTCTTTTCTCTTTATTATGAATATGAATTTCTTTTCTTTCCATCAAAGCATGATTAACTAACTTCCCACAACTCGGGTTGTGGGAGCCATGGCTAAAGTAGCGATATAGATTCCGGGTAGCGTCGGGTTCAATATTTATGATTGTCACATTGTTAATCATTCATTCTTCATGTTTTCTAGTGGGTGCAAACATTAGAACATGCCTAGGTTTAATTTGCTTGAGTAAAGAAATTAAAAACCGGGAAATCTGATTAACTACGAGGATTCGAGACTACCAACTCTCGTCTTATGATTAATGTTATAACTAGATTAATCTACTTGATGTTTAGGATTGAAATATAAAAGCTCACCTTTTTAAGTTCGAGAGAATTGAAAAGGAAATTTGTCTATTTGGTTGAGAAATGTTTAGATGATACCATTAATTCAATCACATCGTGACACGCATATAAGAAAGAACCCGGTTAAGCTTGAATCGACATTGTTATAACGCCATGGTGAACACTTCCCTAGTTCTCTCTCATATTGATTAAAACTAGTACGTTATTAGTTGCTTTGTTCAAATATTGATTTCACAAACCCCTCCCCCTATTTAACGGAAACTATTGACCACTAGTCAAATAAATCACGAACGACCTAATTTGCACCTTATTCCTTGTGGGATCGACCCCAACCTCTGTTGGGTTCTATATTTGACGACGACCACTTACGCTTCGTAAATGGAGTTGTAGTTTGGGCGTTATCAAATTTTGGCACCGTTGCCGGGGAATACGGTTGTTTATTAAGTTTGGTGTGTTTATTTTACTCTTAGTCATATTTCCTGCTTTTATTTTTATTTGTTGTTTTTGTTTTTACAGGGTACATAGTTGTGCATGCCAAGTACCCGAGGCTCGGGTGAACCAATATTACCCTACGACCCCGAGTTTGCAAGAACAATAAGGCGAAACATGAATGAGCAACAACAAGAGGCAGCGAGACTCGCTGCAGCTCAGCAAGCCCAACAACGTTTGAATGCTGGTGGTCTTGAGGTCGACATTGAGTTGAATGATGAGGAGGTCGACTTAGATGGAGTTGGTGCCACGGGCGCTATTGCGTTTCCTCCGCTAGCACCCGGTGCCAAGTTCAACATTACTAGCGTAATGATTCAGCTGTTGAATTTGAGAGGAGTGTTCCGTGGTGTTGCTGGTGACGATCCAAACCGGCACCTGATGAATTTTGTGGGTATCTGCAAGTCGTTCGAATTGCCTGGAGTAAGTCAGACAGCGATCAGGCTCAGGTTATTTCCGTTGTCTCTGTCTGATGAGGCAGCGTTATGGTTGACAGAGCTAACCCCCGACTCTATCACAACCTGGGGAGAGTTGAAAGGAGCTTTCCTAGAAAGGTTCTTTCCTCCCTCTAGGATGATACAGTTGAGGGATAAAATTAGCAATTTCAGACAACAACCTCATGAGGCGTTACATGAGACGTGGTTGCGGTTCAAGGAGAAACTGACACAATGCCCTAACCATCAATTGACCGACAATTTCCTGATGCAGACATTTTACAGAGCACTAAATTCGGCTACCAAGCCGACACTGGATAATGCAGCAGGTGGAGCGTTTATGGGTCTCACTTTTGCCGATGCCATAGCTATTTTTGACAGGCTCACCAAAACCAACAGGGCCTGGCATACACATGATACAGAGGTAGCAGCTAGCACTTATGCAGTTGGTATGTCAGCAGAGCAGCGCATGAAGGAGGAAGAGCGGGACCAAGAAATGGCCCATCTGAAGACGCAAATGGACCTACTGACAAAGCATTTGTTGTCAGGAGATATCGAAAAGGTGAAAGTTGTGGGTTCCCAAGGTAGAGCAGCAGAGTTTGAATCTGATGAGGAGGCGAATTATTTGGGTGGTTTCCAGGCCAACGGCCAAGGAAACCAAGGTCGGAACTATCAGAAGGACAACTACTATGAAAAAGCTGGCTACAGAGATCGTGATCAGGGGAAATGGAAGAATAACACTGATAGAGGTGGGTTGTATGTACCACCTGGTAACCAGGAAAGAGCTAACACCGAGACAGGGACGTCCAAACTAGAGAACATGATGGCTAAGATGCTGCTAAAAGTGGAATCTACCGAATCCGCGGTAAAGGAGATGAGGACTGAATTATCAACAATGAGTCAGGTAGTGGATTCACATTCCACCTCGATCAAGCAATTGGAACAGCAAGTGGGTCAAATCTCGGCATCTCTAAATCAAAGGAGGACAGGTACCTTGCCGAGTGACACCGTTCAAAATCTGAGGAAGGATGGGAGCTGTATGGCGATCACTACAAGAAGCGGTAAAACGTTACCGGAATCACATCCGGTAATTCAGACTCAAGGTGATGTTGCGGATGACAATGTGGCGGAGGATGCTACGCAAAGGCTCACGGATAAAAGCAAGGAAGTTAAAAAGCTTCCAACTATGATGCCTCGGCCACCACCTCTTTTCCCACAGCGTTTGAAGAAGAAAGCGGATGATAGCAAGTTCCTGAACTTCATGACCATGCTGAAGCAGATATCAGTAAACATCCCTCTGGTGGACGCTCTTGAACAAATGCCCGGATATGCCAAGTTCATGAAGGACTTGATTACCAAGAAGAGGACAGTGAGCTTTGAACCAGAAGATAACCTCCACCATTGCAGTGCTATTTCTTCAAGATCGCTAATGGAAAAGAAGGAAGATCCTGGTGCTTTTACTGTTCCCTGTACTATTGGGAAATTCAACTTTGAAAAAGCCTTACGTGATCTTGGTGCTAGCATCAACTTGATGCCGCTAGCAGTATACAAACAATTAGGTTTGGGAGCGCCCAAACAACCTACCATGAGGGTGCTATTGGCTGACCGTTCAGTAAAGCGACCAGTGGGAGAATATTGTCTGATGTGCTGGTCAAGGTTGGTAAGTTTATATTCCCCGGCCGACTTTGTGATCTTAGACTGCAAAGTGGACTTTGAAGTTCCCATAATCTTGGGACGACCATTGTTAGCTACTGCAAGAGTGTTGGTCGACATGGAAAGAAACGAACTGACGTTCAGATTAAATAATGAATTGGTCAAGTTTGATGCGTGTAAGTTGATGAAGCAACCAAGAGACATGAGAGTGGTCGCGGTTATAGAGGTTGTTGATGAAGCACCTGTGGAGTTGCATATTGAGGAGAAGGTTCCTGTCGAGACCCTAGCGGTTACAAGAATGAGGTTGCGATCGCAAGAAGGGAAACATGTCAAGGAAGGTGATGAAAACAAATCAAGGAAGAGAGAACACCGCAAGAAAACCAGCAAAGAAAGAGTAAAGAAGCTGCCGCGACTAGCTGCGGAACCGATAAAAGAGGAAGTTGGAGCTCAACGAGATGGGGTAGCTGGCACCTATTCCATCAATTTCGCCTGCTTTGGAGACCCTGGCGGTCTCCAACATCATGCCAGACTCTGAGCCCCATGGACTTCACAAGTATTCATTTCTCTCACAGTTTTAGCTTTCACATGTATGCACTGGGGACATTGCATGAGTCTAAGTTGAGGGTGTTGGGATACCTGTGAGTCTTTCACCATCGAGGGTTTTTGTTGCCGTGTTTTTTTTCCCTCCGGTGTGCTATCTAGTAGAACCGGCATGTTTAGGTTGTCGTTTAAATTTTTAGTTGTTTTCTAGTGTCTATAGCAATCATGGCGTTTTTTGTTGGAAAATGTACTAAACGGAGCCCCCTCTGAAAAAGTTGATTTTGTACTTATGTTTGAAACGATTGACTGTCTGGATCCTTGAATGTCATTGTGTGGTTATGATTGGAATAAGTATGCTTAAGTCGAGCTGTTGTTTTGATAGTGGTAGTGGTATGGTTTCTTGGTGCCAAGTGTGTGTGAGCGTATTGTTATAAATTCTTACTCTAGGCATGCATCTAGAACTTGCCCGGTCTATTTTGTTAAGTTTGAAGTTGGTTGCTTAGGAAAGGATCATAGGCCCTTTTTGTGTGCAGTCCACTTAGCCTATAAGACCGTCCAAATGCAAATAATCCCTTTGATCTCTGTTTGAGCCATAATTGACCCTGTTCTTTCAATAACCTGTCACCGTTCCTGTTTAACTTGGAATCCCTGTTTTGGCCCTGGTCCTTCCTTGGACATCGTGCACCTCAACTCAGGCAATCAGCCTAAGTTGAGGGTGGCTACTATAGAGGTAAATGATAAGAAAAATAGGATGGTTAAGATTGGTTGTGGATAGAATGAAAATTCCAGGTATGTGTCTAAGAAAAGAAAGATAAAGAAACGAAAAAAAAATGAAAAAGAACGAAAAAGAAATAAAAAGAAGTGTCAAAAATAAAAAGGCCGCACCTGTAGCTAGAAAGAAGGGAATAAAAAGGTGAATAAGGATGGACAAAGTAAAGTTATGTGGAAATAGTAGGTCGGTGATTCCAAGGAGGGTTTAGTCACTTTTCCCCAAACGTATCCTAACTGCACCCGAAGCCTCATTACAAGCCTAAACAAGTCCTGTAGTGATCCTGAGCGGCTTTCTGAAAAACTGAAATAGAATAGTAAGGGCAAGCTTATGGCATCGCATGTGCATTGTTTGAACTCGTTTGTGAGTGTGAGCGCCTTACCTAGTCCTAAATCTTGTGTGTAGGGACTTCTTTGTGGTGAGGGCACCAAGATTTCTGTATTGTCTATTGACTGTGAGGATAGCTGCGCGTGTGTATGCATAATATTATGTCATATCGGAATGACATGTTTGGATCCTTGCAAGTTAATGTTTCATACATTTGTGTGCTACTAGGGAGCTTGATTTAAAATTGAATAAGCATTGAATGACCATGATTTTCTAGAGACACGAGTTTGTTTTCTTAGTTGAGTCGTAATATTGTTTTTCTTTTGTGTCATGTTGCTTGAGGACAAGCGAACGTCTAAGTTGAGGGGGTTGATGTGCCGCCATTCTACGGCACATTTGACTCCTTTAAACTAAGAATAATCGTGAGTTCTCAAGCAACCGTCGTCGTTTTTGATGTTTATGTTATATTTGCAGGAAATAGCGACAAACGTAGACAAGGAAGGAAATACGATCAAAAGCGCGCCACTGGTTAAGAGTGACGGCCACCATGACAGGCCGTCACACATGTGACAGTCCGTCAAGTAGACCTTCAAGTGAGGCAGCGCTACTGCCTAAGGGCGACGGCCACCGTGACGGTCCGTCAAGCATGTGACGGTCCGTCAGGGTGGTTTACCAGGCGACACGGGATTCCAAAAAATCTATTTTTGGGTTTATTTCCTGGACTCCTATAAATACCCTATGTTAGATTTATTTTATTCATACATTACCCAATAGTTTTAGGAGATTTTTAGAATACTTTTGAGAGAAGGAAACACGCAAGAACATGTTTTCTTCTTCTTGAATCGTGTTCTTGATTGTTCTTGGGATATTGGTTTTCTTGTTCTTGGATAATTGAAGCTTGTTTTCATTATATTGTAAGAATCTCTTTTCTCTTTATTATGAATATGAATTTCTTTTCTTTCCATCAAAGCATGATTAACTAACTTCCCACAACTCGGGTTGTGGGAGCCATGGCTAAAGTAGCGATATATATTTCGGGTAGCGTCGGGTTCAATATTTATGATTGTCACGTTGTTAATCATTCATTCTTCATGTTTTCTAGTGGGTGCAAACATTAGAAAATGCCTAGGTTTAATTTGCTTGAGTAAAGAAATTAAAAACCGGGAAATCTGATTAACTACGAGGATTCGAGACTACCAACTCTCGTCTTATGATTAATGTTGTAACTAGATTAATCTACTTGATGTTTAGGATTGAAATATAAAAGCTCACCTTTTCAAGTTTGAGAGAATTGAAAAGGAAATTCGTCTATTTGGTTGAGAAACGTTTAGATGATACCATTAATTCAATCACATCATGACACGCATATAAGAAAGAACCCGGTTAAGCTTGAATCGACATTGTTATAACGCCATGGTGAACACTTCCCTAGTTCTCTCTCATATTGATTAAAACTCGTACGTTATTAGTTTTTTTGTTCAAATATTGATTTCACAAACCCCCCCTATTTACCAGAAATTATTGACCACTAGTCAAATAAATCACGAACGACCTAATTTGTACCTTATTCCTTGTGGGATCGACCCCAACCTCTGTTGGGTTCTATATTTGACGACGACCGCTTACGCTTCGTAAATGGAGTTGTAGTTTGGGTGTTATCATAGTCCTAGATGATGGACTATCAACTGAGTCGTGGTTCTGTCCATGATCCTTGGGGGTTCTCTAATCTGAGGAAACCACGAGTTACAGGATGGATCATGGTTCTGGATGATGGTTCGTGGTCCGTCTCATGGTCCCTGGGCCGCAACTGAGGGTCTTCTGATGTTCTGATTCCATGAGTCCACAGGAGGGACTGTGGTTCTGAATGACGGTTTGTCGTATAACTCGTGGTTGTTGGGCCCTGAATTGATGGTCCTCTGATTAAGGGGACCACGAGTTCACAGAAAGGACCGTGGTTCTGAATGATGGTCCATGGTTTGACTCGTGGTTCCTGGACCACAACTGAGGGTCCTCTAGAAATTAAAACTACCGTTGGGACAATGGACTGTGGTTCCAAACTACGGTCCGTGATCTTGACCGTGGTTTCTAGAAACTTGAATTTTTCTGAATTTTTTCTGCTGAGTACAGTCAAGTAGCTGGTTTAGATCCTAGGGTGTTACATAATGTGTCTACTTTGGTTGGCGAATCTATTATAGATACCTGTGTCTATCAAGGTTGTATGGTATTACTTAATTACCGTCCCACATCCTCTGATTTAGTTGAATTGATTATGCAAGACTTTGTCATTATGGGTATGGATTGGTTGGCAGCTTGTTATGTTAATATTGATTGTCATGCTAAACTGGTCAGATTTCATTTTCCAGGTGAGCCATTCCTGGAATTGAAAGGTAATGCGCCACGCGCAGGGGTAAACTTATTTCATACTTAGGGTTTGGAAGTTTATTGCTAAAGGTTGTATATCATCTAGTTCATGTCAGAGATACGGATAAGGATCCAGCAAATCTTCAGTCAGTTTCTATTGTAAATGAATTTCCAATAGTATTCCCAAATGAGGTTTCAGGAATTCCCCTAGAAAGGAAAACTGATTTCGTTACAGACTTGCTTCTTGATACGCAGCCTACATCCATTCCTCCCTACAGAATAGCTCATGTGGAGCTATGGGAATTGAAGTAACAACTGAAGGACTTGCTCTATAAAGGCTTTATTAGGCCAAGTACATCCACGTAGGGTGCTCCAGTGCTATTTGTTTGAAAGAAAGATGGCTCCTTACGTATGTGTATTGACTACAGGCAGCTAAATAAAGTCAATAACAAGAATAAATATCCTCTTTCATGTGTTGATGACTTGTTTAGACAGTTACAATGTGCCAAATGCTTTTCCAAGATCGACTTGCAATCAGGTTACCATCAGTTGTGAGTTAGGGATGTTGTTATCCCGAAGACAGCTTTTAGGATGAGGTATGGCCATTTTGATTTCCTTGTCATGTCTTTCGGGCTTTCAAATTCCCCAGCATCCTTTATGGATCTTATGAACTGGGTCTTCAAACAATTCTTGGACGTATTTGTGATTGTGATTATTGATGACATCCTGATATATTCACGGTCAAAAGCCGAGCATGCGGACCACTTGCAAGCTATATTATAGACTCTCCAGGACTACAGGTTATATGATAAATTCTCCAAATGTAAATTTTGGCTAATTTCTGTAGCTTTTCTTGGTCATGTTATCATCGGTGATGATATCAGGGTTGACAGCCAAAAGATTGAAGTAGTGATGAACTGGCTGAGGCCCTTGAATTCGATAGAGGTCCGTAGATTTTTAGGCTTGGAAGGATATTACCGCAGGTTTGTAGAGGTTTTCTCCTCTATATCTGCACCACTAACAAAGTTGACACATAAGGTAGCTAAATTTTAGTGGATTGAGGCATGTGAGCAGAGTTTCCAAGAGCTAAAGAAAAGGCTTACCACAGCACATGTCTTGACTCTTTTGGATGGCATCGAGGGTTATGTTGTATATTATGATACCTCGAGAATTGACCTAGGTTGTGTTCTTATGCAGCATGGAAAGTTTATCGTGTATGCCTCCAGACAGTTGTAAAAACATGAACAGAACTATATTACTCACGATCTTGAGTTGGCTGCAGTTGTCTTTGCCCTGAAGATTTGGTGGCATTATCTATACGGGGTCCATATTGATGTTTCCACCGACCACAAGAGTCTTCAGTATTTATTTAAGCAGAGTGAGTTGAACCTACGACAAGGAGATGGCTAGAATTGCTAAAGGACTATGATGTTGACATTTATATCATCCCGGCAAAGCTAATATTATTGTTGATGCGCTTAGCCAGAAGTCCATGGGCAGTCTTAGCCACGTTGCAGCTGATAAGGTCAAAATGACCAAAGATCTACACCTGTTAGCTAGTTTACAGGTGCGGTTGTTAGACGCAGAAGATGGAGGTAATGTCATTAATATGGAAGAATCTTCCTTGATTGCTAAAGTGAAAGAGCGACAGCGCGACAATCTTGAGTTTATGAAATATATGGAAAGGATTCCACAGTAGCAGAAGCCTTTATTTGAGCTGACTAGAGATGGAGTCCTTAGATACCAGGGTCGCTTATGTGTACTGACAGAAGGAGAGCATTGTGCAAAGATTCTTTTGGAGGCGTATTATTCTAAATATACAGCTTATCCTGGAACGATGAATATATACCAAGACCTTCGACAAATCTATTAGTGGAATGCAATGAAAAGAGATATCACCGTGATGGTAGCCCAATGTCCCAACTGCCAGCAAGTTAAAGTAGAACATCAGTGGCCTGGAGGCCTAACTCAGTGTATCAAGCTTCTGTTATGGAAATGGGACATGATAAATATGGACTTCATCACCAGTTTTCCTCACATACTATAGAGGTATGATTCTATTTGGGTAATTATTGAGAGGTTGATGAAATCTGCTCATTTCCTACCAGTCAAGATGACATATTCAGCCGAGGATAATGTCAAGCTTTACATTCGGGAGATTGTGCACCTTCACAGAGTTTCATTATCTATTATCTCTGATCGAAGGGCTCAGTTTATAGAACATTGCTGGAGATCCTTTCAGAAGGGTCTATGCACTCAGGTAAATCTTAGCACCACTTTTCATCCACAGACTGACGGACAGATTGAGCATACTATTCAGACCAACAAGGATATTCTATGTGCCTATGTGCTGGATTTTTAAAAAAGTTGGGACCATCATTTACCCCTTTTTGAGTTTGCTTATAATAACAGCTTCCAAGCTAGTATTCAGATGGCTCATTATGAAGCACTATACGGGTGGAAGTGTAAGTCATCGATTAGTTGGTTCGAGGTTGGGGAAGCAGAGTTGCTAGGTCTCGATCTAGTCCAGCAAGTGCTATAGAAGGTAAAGGTTATTAGAGATTGGTTGCAGACAGCACAGAGTTGACAGAGGTCTTATGTAGATGTTCGACAGTGAGACTTAGAGTTTGATGTAAAAGATTGAGTTTTCCTGAAAGTATCGCCTATGAAGGGGCACATGCGATTTTGCAAGAAAGGGAAGCTTAGTCCCAGGTATGTCAATCAGTATAGGATTATTTGTAGGATCGGTAGGGTGGCATACGAGCTTGATTTGCCTTCAAAATTAGAAGCAGTCCATCTTATATTTCATGTATCTATGTTACAGAAGTGTAATGGAGATCCTTTGTATATTACTCTCATTGAGGATATTTGCGTCGCTAAGGACTTGTATTATGTTGAGATACCAGTGGCTATCTTAGATCGGCAAGTAAGAAAGCTTCAAACTAAAGAAGTGGCTTTCGTGAAAGTGTTTATGCAGAATAACAGCATCGAGAAAATGACATGGAAGCCAAAGAGGAAAGAGGAAGAAGTTGCCCCAGCTATTTATGACTTAAGGTGAGTCGCATTTTAATAATTGATAATTATTCCTTTACAGCAACTTAATTGGAATTCTAAATAACTTGAAAGTGCAATTTAGATGTCTTGTCATGAGGTAGTTATACAAAGCCCTGTAATTGAAATTTTTAGAATTGGATTTAAGATTTATGAACGTAATAGATATAGCCTCGCAAATAACATATTAGCAGAAAAGAAATTCAACCAAGGATTTGTTTTAATCCATTCGCAGATGAATGTTCTTAAGGGGGAGAGAATATGAGACCCCTTATTTTTTCTGCATATAATATGTAGCGTGGAGTGAGTGTATGAGGTGTATATGACTTGTATAGCACATTGGCAGAATAATGTTATAAATGGGTGGTAATATCAAAGAATTAAACTTAAGTTTTAGGTCAAAGGAATCCCTTAAACAAAATATGAGTTAAAGAAATACATTGTGTAACACCTCACCATTCAGAAGTTTTTAAATTAACTCGTACCTTTGGAGTAAGATTAAGAGTGCCTAATATTCTAAGAATAATGTTTTATGAGGTATTATAATAGCACAATGGTCATATGTTAAGTTTTGAAGTCAACCAAGTTGCGAAATAAAAGTCGACAAAAGTTATCGTAAGTTTCTTTGATAAGCTTTTTGAAATTTGGATCAAATATCTCGGAGCTTTTCTCCCAATATATAAAGAGTTAGAGAGGTCCTGACCTACCAATTAAAAGGTTTACGAGTTTAGTTTTCAAATCACAATACCTTACATCAAACCAACATCAGAGTAAAGAGTTATGACTATTTTACCGCGAACTGTCTGGGTTGAAATCAGGTCGCTAATCGGGTCGAGTCAAAAATTAGTATATAAGGCTGACTATTGACGTTTTAAGTCATTATAAATATTTCAAACAGTTCTCAAAAGGAGATAAAATATAAGAGAGGGTTCCAAAAGAGTTCTTGAGCGATCAAGGTGCATTTTTAGTGAGTCCTACCGCTAAAGTTTTTCCCGTGCCTAGAAAAGTAATCTCTATGTGTGGCAATCATTTTACCCTTCGATTAGCCACGTTTGGAGATAATTTCAAAAGATATAACTTGGTGGTTCTTCAATCTTTACACTTGGTTTTCTAAGGTAACCATCTCAGGGTTTTTTATGATCGTTTTTATGAAGTTTTATGGACGTATTTGTTAAATTATGATCCTATGGCAAATCTGTCAAATTTAAGCTTTATTATAAACTATTTATAGGTACGTATAAGCTATGTATATATAGTGTTTGTGAATCTTAGGACGTAAGGAACAACTTCTATGAAGTAACTACGGGTGTTCGAACGTTCGTTTAAAAGGTATGTCAACGCTAAGCTTCGTTCTTCCTTTAAAAATGAATTTTAGAAAATTTCTAAATCATCAAATGCAATTTTTTACTATTCTATTGCTATAAATACCTTTTGTGAAAGGAATTGGGATTGTAGTTGAAGTATCTTTGTGATTCTATTATGTTGATATTGCACTCGTTTGGTTATATAGGGTATTCAACATCTATATATCATTTTGTCGACTTTCTTGACTTTATGTCCATATGTATGAATTCTTATTCTTCTTTGGTATTTTGACTTAAAAAGATTATGAAGGAACATTAAAAATTTGCAACCGGTCCTCCTTCCTCGCTAAACTATTTTTTGGAAAACTTTAAAATAATACGTCGATTTCCAAAACTTTCAAATGTAACTCGTATGTTTAAACTACTAAAGGACATGGTTTTTGAAATGCTTTCTCTTACAAACCGTTAAGGAAACATATGTAGAAACTAATTGAAGTTTATGAACATCCACATGTTTAAGTTACCTTTCTAAAATCGAGTTAAGTGTTCAAGTTTATTCTAAAAGCATATGGGATTCTATGAGGCATTTACATGTTATACGAAAGTGATTACGAGATTATGAGAATATAGAGTACCAACGGGCCAAGATTGGAAACATGATTATGATGACATACATACATTACGAATTCATTACATGACATGCTATGCATTCCACTCCTGAGCTATAATTGGGAGGTATGAGGCCTATTACCTATATTTATACGTATGAGACACAGATGGGCATAAGTTGGCAAATATGATAATGGTTAGCTACCAGAAGACACCACCATTGCTAGCATTTAGTTGGGTATGACATGTATTTGCATCTATATATATATATATATATATATATATATATATATTCATGATATACGATTACACAAGCATACCATGCATATTTAATTACTATAAGGTCAGATATCGGCCATAGAGGCTATTAGAGTTTTAGTTTCAGGTGGTATCTCTATTACCCTTTTTACAACAGCTATTTATGATTCTAATTTTTGCCTTACATACTAGTATATTTTTATTCATACTAAAATCCCATTGCCTGGGGACGCTGCATTTTTGTTTCATGCGTGCAGGTCCAGGTAGGGATTCTTCTTGACCCCTCCACTAGAATTCGGGGTTCAGTTGTGAGTTAATAACCTCCACCTTTTCCTGGAGCTATCAGAGGATTTTTACTTTTTGTTGTACAGTTTGGGTATAATATGGGCCTTGTCTCGACCAATGCTTATGACACTCTTAGAGGCTATTGTGGACATAGTATTTTGGGTTTTTTTTTGCATCTTCATTATTTTTGGCTTGTCTACCTTTGTGTATATATGACTTATTGTTATTCAGGTTATGACCTTAACCATCTAGGCTTAGTATTTCAGATGTTGTGTTGCCCGAACTTCTAGGCCCACAGTTTAGTCAGCTAGTATGTTTCAGTGGCTAACTCGGTAGAATAAGGTATCGAGTGCCAGTTACTCCTACCCTAGTTTGGTGTGTGACAATCAATATGGATTTCATCACCGGGTTACCATGCTCTCGATGACAGCATGACTCAATTTGGATGATTGTAGATCGAATGACCAAGTCAGCCCATTTCTTGCCTGTAAAGACTATGGATTCAGTCAAGGATTATGTCATAATGTTCATCCGCGAGATTGTTAGACTTCATGGAGTTCTTTTATCCATCATCTCTGATAGGAGCTCTCAGTTCACCGCTTAGTTTTAGAAATCATTTCAGAAAGGTTAAGGTTCAAAAGTGAACCTTAGTACCTCTTTTCATCCGCAGACAGATGATCAGGCAGAGCATACCATTCAGACTCTTGAGGATATGCTAAGATCCTGTGTAATCAATTTCAAGGGAAATTTCGATGACCATTTACCTCTTACAAAGTTTGCGTACAACAACAACTATCACTCCAGTTTTCAGATGGCTCCTTATAAGGCTCTTTATGGGCGAAGATCTCCAATAGTTGGTTTTAAGTTGGTGAAGCAGAATTGATAGGGCCAGACCTAGTTCATCAGGCTATGGATAAGGTTAAGACCATTCAGGAAAGACTGGGGACTGCATAGAGTCACCAGAAGTCCTATACTGATATTAGGCGCAAAGACTTAGAATTTGAAGTGGATGATTGGGTATATCTGAAAGTTTCATCCATGAAGGGTATCAAGAGATTTGGGAATAAAGGGAAGCTCAGTTCCTGATATAATGGTCCATACTGGATTATGAATAGGTTAGTAAAGTGGCTTATGAGTTAGAGATTCCAGCAGAGTTAGCAGCAGTTCATCCAGTCTTCCACATTTCTATGCTTAAGAAGTCTGTGGGTGACCCCTCACTAATTGTGCCTACGAAAAGTGTTGGGGTGAAGGATAGCCTATCTTATGAATAAGTTCTATTAAGGATTCTTAATCGTTAGGTTTGCAAGTTGAGAACCAAAGAGGTAGCGTCAGTAAAGGTTTTGAGGAGAAATATGTTCGTTGAAGAGGCTACATGCATAGCCGAAGAGAATATGAAAGTCAGATACCCTTATTAGTTGACTCCTCAGGAAGAAAATGCTAAAGATAGAAACCCTTCTCTTATTTTAGATTCAGCACTTGTGCCTTGTGTTTAAGTGTTTTTAGTTTCTGCGTTCATTGTTCGTGCCTTGTGCTTTTCCATGACTTGTTGTAGCCTTGAGACTAGTTCATCTTAGACTTAGTAGTAGTTCAGTTCAGAAAAGTGTAGTTGAGTTGCCTTTCTTGTCTGTTCACTCTAGTTTGACTTTCATTCGAGGATGAATGATTCCAAAGGGGAGATATTGTAACACCTCAGATTCTGAGATGGCATTTTGACAGCATTTAGATTATGTTGCAGACTATTTCTAGTGCTTATGGTTGCTTCTACGGATTGTCATTCCAAAGAATGGTCCATAGAATGAACCATAGAAGTGTCCTCAGATAGGTTGTCTTCCAGATTTCTATTGGAGACTTACGGTTCATCTTTTGAAAGAATGGGTGCATCCTGTCAACCATAGAAATTCATCTGAGAGCTAAAAAATTCTCAGAGAAAAGCATGACTCATTTTACAACCCATCATTTCCAGTATACGGCCATTAGTTTTCACCAGTAGAATTAAGTCCAGAGGATCCTCAAAATCTGAAAGTAGAAACCACAGATGAGTCTACGGCCTGTAGTCCTGAAGGACGGACCGTAGTTCCACCCATAGAGGTAAGATCCAGAAAGCTTAAGAAATTGTTCCAGGTTTCCACTATTTGGATTATGGTCCATAGCCTACGGTTCGTAGAACCACCCGTAGACCTTATTTTTTAGGCAGCTATAAATAGAAACCTTAGCCATTTTTTGATTATTTTTGAAGTCCAGACTTTTTTTCCCAAACCTAGGCAACGAGAAACTTTCCCCAAAGGCTAGGTAAGTCTTCTCCTTCGTTCCTAAGATTAAATTATTAATTCCTAACCTAACTAAAGGGTTATAATGCGTTTCTTAATATGAAACCCTAGGAATCATTAAAGGCATCAGTTTAGCTTAGCGTGCATGATTTCTAGAAAAAATAGAAAGCAAAATTCAGTTTTCAAACAGTATCATTGATCATAGAGGATCACCAGTACTATATTCAGTTAGTTGGGCATCAGGCTCACCAGTTATATTATACATATTTATTTTTGAGCTAGAAATCTCTATAGAAGCTTTTCAGTTGCCTAAGATAGGTTTTACTCTATGAGCATTACATTGTTTTTTAGAGGATTATTTAACACCGAGATGGGTAAGAGTTCAGATAACCCAAACCACAAAACTACATTACCGGCATAGGATAGGATCATGCCGTCAGTTCGGGTGACTCCTCAGATAGCCCCTGATAAAGGCTTAGTATGAATTCATAGTTCAGTATCGTTCCTTACCCATGCAAGTTTTGGAACATCTCTCCCAACCGAGCTAGAGATTGGACATCATATGCTCATGTGATGTTTGTTGGTCAAGAGAAACTCCCAACTAAAAGTAAAGTGGTTTCAGTATTTATTATTGACTATCAGTTTTCAGCTTTTATAGCAATTATTACACATCTTTCATACTTGTATTATACTAGCATCTGTTAGTGCATTTCTGTTGTTATCAAGTTTTACTCTCTCAGATCAATGTTTCAGTTTAGCTTGTTATTTCATTCAGTTGTTTTATATATCATACATTCATTCATACTATGCTATTTAGCGCTGCATCTTCTAACGATGTAAATTCAGCTGCTCAGGATCAGCAGCAAACACATCTCTAGGATCTTTTCCATTCAGCATTGGTGAGACCTCCTCGCTTTCGAAGGGATCCAGTTATTCTTACATTATTAGTAGTTGTTATTAGCTTTTATTCAGGTAGCCCGGGGGCCTTGTCCCGGTAAACTATTTCAGTATTAGAGGCTTCATAGATGAGTCAGTTCAACAGTCATATTCCAGTTATCAGTTTGTTTTGCAACTTTTGCATTATTCAGATTTCAGACTTATATATATTTATAAAAGCTTTAGTGTTGCTTTCAAGGATATTGCATGCTCATTTAACTTAACAGCTTCCGCATAGTCATTTTAGCATCCAATTTAGTAACAAGTCAGGCCAAGGATTCGCTTGGGTCATTAGTGATTTCGAGTGTCAGCCACGCCCAGGTTGTAAGCTCGGGGCGTGACAAGATTATCATTTGTTCATTTACAATATAAATCATAATTTACTTGTTATAAGCCTTCGTGGCACTACTTGCTAAAATCAACCCTAAGAAATGAGAGGGTATTTATAGGTCCACTTGACATATGCGCGATGCTAATTATGTGCACATGATTGAGACCAAACCCTTATAGTGAGCCCTAAACTCGTGGCGTACCTGCCCATTGAGGCAACATTCACAGTACAGTTAATTAGTAGGAACATGATGCACTTGTTCTACTTACATGCCAATATGGCATATACACAGGCTTGTGGGCAGACCCTTATAGTGAGTTGTGGCTTACCTCATATGAGATTGCTAAATCAGTTTACCTGTGCATGGAAATTCATAGACATATGAGTCATGGGATTCAAATATCTCAAGGCGAGAGTTCATTGCTTATTTGTTAATTTCTTATCGATTTATTTGAAATGGGCAAAACAATATAACTTTTTCCAAAAAAAAAAGTAGCATATCACTTGAAATAAGTTTTTGATAACAAATGACTCATGTCATTCATGTGCTAAAGATTGCCCTAAGATGCCTATCTATTAATTTGTCACATGTGGCCTTTAAAGGCCTATCATTTGATCACCTGCAGAAATAAAAGACACAACATGTCACACATGTAAATCTACCACTTGTTCACATGTTGCTCATTTGGTTGTCCTAATAAGGTTTTTCATAAGATATAGTTTCATATAGGAGTTTCTAATGTTCAATTGTATATAGTTGCTCATTTGGTTATCTGACTCATTGAGCATAATCACATATCTACTTGTTATTTTGTCTAGTTTACATGCTAGTACATATTGTATAAGTACTGACGTCCCACTAGATGAGGATGTTGCATTTCCATAAATGCAAGATCGGGTATCAGGTTAGCAGACTCCTGTAGTAGGCACTTGTTATGTACTCAGCAAAGTACGGTGAGCTCCACTCTAATACGAAGCTAATAGACGTCTAGTACTCTTACATGTACTTATAGAGTTGAGTAAGCAAGGGCCCTATCCTGACAATTTGATATTGTATAGTTATAAATTCCATTAGAGGTGTTGTAGACACTATAAAGTTGTCATATGTATTTAGGGGTCGTTTGGTGTGAGGGATAAAAATAAATAGTCCTGGGATAAAAAAAATGTCCAGGGATAAAATTTTGGTGTCTTGTTTGGTTGCCTAGTTTGGGATAACTTATCCCACCATTTATAACATAGTGATGGGATAAGTTATCACATATATATGGTGGGATAACTTATTTTATGATAGTTAATCCCGGGATAATTAATCCTGGGATAACTTGTTCCCAACCAAACGACCCCTTAGAGTTCCCTTGTCGTTTACATTAGTATAGTCAGTTGACTAATTTTGCTCATATTCAGTTTAGTATCATTTGCTTTATGTATAGTGATTCATCCTTTTAGCTCAGGTTATTTATATAGCATTTGTTCACACCGTTCTTATCCGCCCCTTCTGATTGGGGGCGTGACACATGGTAAGGATCGAATCCCAAGTTGGGACCCTAAGTTGATGTTGAGAGTCAAGTTTCGAGTCCCAAGTTAGGGTCAGAGTTCTAGGGTCCTAGGTCGAGGGCTATTGTCAGGGTCGTGAGACTTGGGACAAGTCAAGGTCGGGCACGAGGGTGAGTCAAGAGTCGAGGTCAATTCAGAAGTCTGGTCTCGAGTTGGGATCAAAAGTCTAGTCTAGATTCTGGGTCCCAAGTTGGAGTTAGGTCATAGGTCAAGTCTCGAGTTAATTTCAGGGAAGACATCGGGAGTGGGGTCTCAAATTGAAGTTGAGACCCCGGGTTGGGATCAAAAATCAAGTCCCGAGTCAAGAGTTGGGGTCAAAGTTGAAAGTCGGGATTCAAGTCAGTTCTCAAGTTGATTCTCAGGCATACTAGATACACCCTATATGCTCTCTCAATTCTCATAGTTTACCCATATTTACCTAATATTTATGGGGAAATTTCTCAAATAGCAAACTTGAGCTCATAATTAAGGAGGAGATAGCACAACTTTGCTTATTACAGGAGATAATAGTTTTTAAGTTAAAATATTGCTATTTTTTTTTTGTATTTAACACGTCTGTTTGTACGGCCAAATACAAATACAATTTGGGGGTGTTGAGCTATTTTAGGTGGACTGTTACGATTTAAAAGGAAAGGATCTTTAATGAGCAGATTTCTCTCCTTAAATCAAAATACAAATTGTATTTGCTTAAGTTATCATATACAAAATATGCAATGTATCATTTGATACAAATGTATAAATTTTTATTTGTATGTTAAATTTATTATTTGTATTTGTATATACGTACGCAAGTAATATTTGTATTTGTATGGTTCAAAGTATAAACATGAATTGTTTGATATAAATGTATCATTTGTATTTATATGGTTTAATTTGTATCAACAAATAAAATTTATATCAATGAATACAAATACAAGTATTCATAGAAAGAGAATCAACAATTTCTTTTCAATTATTTAAAAATACAAATGATGCAGTCACCTACAAATACAAATACAAAACAAATGAAACAATCAAAAATACAAATGATGTAGTCGACTACAAATACAAATGCTTATTTAAAAATACAAATAATATAGTCAATTACAAATACAAATACAAATACAAATGCAAATGCAAAACAAATGAAATCTATATTCGAGTTCCTCCGCCTCGATCTACGGCAGCATCGCTCCAGATCTGAACCCAATGCGGTGTCCGACCACCAGAGAATGTACCGAGATTCCTTCGTGAGAAGGTGGACGCGAATCAATTTTTTTGCTGTAAATTTGATCTATCCGACTTCTTTGATCGTGAATGATCTTTGTTCCAAAGTTCAGATCCAGTGAGGTTGAACATGACGGGAACGAATTCGAGTTCCTCAGCCTCTGATCTACGACAGCATCGCTTCAGATCTGAATCCAAATGTAACAATAGTTGAAAATGGGTATCCCGCCTCTCTCTGTTGTGGGGTTTAGCGAAGAACAGGCCATAGAACAAGTAAATGGAGAAGTTTCAGTTTACACATCAACATTCAATCCAATGAAGAGTAACCACCAAATCACTTTTTAATTTGTTGTCAGTAGGTTGCTCCTGTACTCATTAAAGACCAACATGGCTATCTTGATTGCCCTTTCTGGGTCAGAGATGGAGAGAAGAGCGGTTAATGGTTGAGGGAGACGGCAGTGGTATTCATGACGAAATTCCGCCTCTGTCTCATCAGCGGTGGTGGTGTTGTGGTGGGAGATGATGAAGATGGCAAGGAAATAAACAATGGAGAGATTGGCTACTGGTGTAGGGTTTAAAATAATATTAGGGAGGTTGAAATAGGCGTGATAATAGGAAGAGGTTGATATTCTTCTAATTGTATTAGGACCGGTGGATGGGGCTGACCAAAATATTGTTATTTCTGCTTTGGATGGTAATTTTTCTAAAGTGTTGTTATGGATCGTAATTATGGACCCAAGTTTGCTATTCTATGTAGTTTTCTCTATATTTATCCATATTCATATGGGTCAACTATGGGTTGAAGCCCAAATATTATACATTTAAAACAAATCCCCAACCCATTAAAATATGGGCGGGTTAGGCAGGCTGATAAAATATGAGCTCATTTTGCCAACACTAGCTACAATGTTCTGTAAAATCAAGACTTAGTAACACAAACTTAGATCCATAAAATTATCATGTGTCCTGAAACCGTAAAACCATATTATATACTATGCTTTATAAGTCATAACAAGAGTTGATAGATATCCATCCTCAAATGTATCTGGTGTAGCAATAGGGGGCCAGAATGAAACTCCTTAATGCCCAAAGTTCGTTCTACTCATCATTCTCATGAAGTCTTCAACATTAACCTCTCCATCACCTGCAACATTTACAGCCAAGAGTTGCTCAACATATTACCCTAACATGCAGCAATGATCCAGAGTAGTGCAAAACTAGGAGTTACATCCATATTTTGCACCACCCAAAGAAAAGTTAAAAATAAGGTAGCTGAGGAAATGAAGATAAAGAGATGCACACTTCCTAAAGCATATTCGAGAAACTAGGCCTCAATGTCATGAAAGTGCAAAACTAGAAAAGATTATAAGGAATAACAAAAAATAATACAGATGAAAGGCTAGAGAGGTATATAAAAAACATAAGCTAAGTCATGGCATGTCGATGAACAATACAGGAGTCTTGTACACTAATAAGCCTAGTAAGATTTTACCTCGTGGAACAGCCTGGGGATTAGTAGTCCTCAAACATGTTTCTAAAAAGTTGACCATTGTTTACTGTTTTTATATAGCAATGTCATTATTAAAATGTGAGCTCCCTCAATCGCATGGAATAGTTTATCAGAGGATGCTCATTAAACATTAACAATTCAGCACTTCATTGAATATTTAACCTAGTAGAAGTATAGGATAAACTGTACTAAAATTGGGCCCCAAGGGTTTTGGTGTAGTGATAAGAGCGCAGCGTGTGATCAGTGAAGTGTTGGTTGGGCGCACGTCACGCATTCAAACCTTGCCACTGACAAAAGCCTGGTAAATTAGGGAAAGGTAGAGGGGTGGGCCCATTATCTAAAGTTACGAACCGTGCATCGCCAGTACTCGGGTATTTCTTGGTTATCAAAAAGTTTAATACTACGAATGGAGTGTTAAATGGAAAAGGGACTGAAAAACTACATGGTATTAGTCTACAACATCAGTTCAGGATTTTATTTTATTTTATTTTTAAAAAATTCACAGAATCATTGAACCTCTAAAAGAGAAGGAATTGAGATTTAAATTCGGCAGAGTGCACATCATTTGTTCTAGATGCTATTCCCAACAATCTAAGATTTTAATGTATTAGCTATAAGAGAAACTAAGGAGAAGAAAAACATTACACAAGGTTCAAAATTAAGGTTTGGAACATATAGAGACTTTCCTCTTACTACATAGTTTGTAATATCATTCTAAACAACTAGTAGGGGTGGCAAAATTGACCCAAACCCATACAACCCGCTAAAATTTTATTGGGTTTGGGCAAGAGTGATTTTGATGATGACTGATTTGGGTTATGTCCAAGTTAACCCATCAAAAATCAGCAGCCCAAATAGAACCCATGGTGAAGCCCAAACTTGACCCATGAAAATGTTCAATCTTAGCCCATAGAAACCATATCCTCTTTGTGCCGAAAAAGGAATTGGCCCCTCCGTTGTTACCAATGGCTTCATGTGAAGAATAATCCATTCTTTTCTTTTCCTTTTTCAAGATTACTTGATCTTGTTGTCCTTAGAAAATGAGTCAAATTTAGACGACTTTGGTTGTTTTCTAAATAGACATGCCAAGAGACATTTTGATCAGATAGAAACAATGACAAAAGACATCAAATACACCCGAACTTGTTCCGAAAAGTCGATTTCACACTCAAACTAATCTGGTGACCTATTACACACCTATACATACTAAAAGTGAATTTAGTACCACCCTGAGATGTATAATACCACTCTCATAATATGTGGTGTTTTACACTCGCCCGCCACTGCCATATCAGAAATTATAATTTTTATATTCTTTTTCTTTATTCATTAACTTTTCTTTTGTTAATTTACACTAATTAATCTCTATTTAACCATTAAAATCCTACAATAATTATATCATCTTCATCACTAAACCCCACCTACTCCATTCTTATCTCACCGGGAAAAACATATCCGGCCACCATTACCATTCTTATCTCACCGGGAAAAACATATCCGGCCACCATTACCACCAATTCTTTGCTCTTCGCCGCCACTATATCACCTTCAATTCTTCCTCTTCTTCTCCACCCACCACCATTATCATTATCGATTTCTTCATCTTCACCACCTTCAATTCCTTCTTCTTCGTCACCCACCACGAGCAAAGCCACCACCATATTTTTTTTAAAAATTTAAAAATAAAATCGAAATTGGAATAGATCAATTATAATCAGTTCATAGAAGAGATGGGTGTAAAAATCAACCGTTATTTTCGAATTTCAGATATTTTTTAACTTTATTTCATTATCCATTTTAATTCCCTTTGAAAATTTTTGAGTAATTTCATGAATTGTTTTTCATTTGACGATCGGAAGGTAATTTTTTTTGAATTGTGAGACATAATTGCAAATTTAAACATTTTTGAGATAAAAATAACAAATCCAGAGCCTAATTTTAAAAATTAATTGGAGAATTAAAAGGACAAAATGGTAATATGTGGTGGTCAAGGTGGTATTTCCATGGAAATAGAGGAAACATAAAGAAGAAAAAGAAGCAACAGAAGAAGAAATAGAGAAAGACAAGAAGAAAAAAAGTGGAGAAAACATTAAAGAATAAGAAAAAAGTAGTGACTATTGTTGTTAGACAATTAGCATTTTTAACTTCCAGCTTATTGTTTTTTATTTAGTTTCTCTGTTTACTGCTTAGTTTCAGTTTACTGCTTTTCTACTTTCTAGCTAAAGACTTGGTCAAAGTTAGTTGCTTAATTTTCTGAAATTAGTGGCCTTTATGGCTGTTAGTGGCACATGTTTTTATTTAGTTTTCCATCCACTTTGTAAGTGGCTACTAGATAGGAAATGGTTATTTGTTTTCCTGTATAAATTCAGAACTTCTTTAACTAAATGATATGCTGGAATTTTCATAAGTTCTGTGTGCTTTTATTCTTCAATTCAGTTATAGGAGAGTTTGTGTTTTAACAGTGGTATCAGAGCCTCTAGTTGATCTTACAGGACCAAAAAGTTTTAACCTACAACACAAATGGCATCCAGCAACCTACCTTTAAATCCACCATTCACTTTCACCGGTGAAAATGACCAAATCTGGTCTATGAAGATGCAAGCTTTTCAGGAAGCCTATGAACTCTGGGAAACTGTGATGGAAGATAGACAAGTTGCTACTCTACCAGCAAATCCTACCTTGGCTCAAATCAAATCCAACAGTGAAGAGAAGGGAAAGAAATCTAAAGCCAAGTCGCTTATGCAGAATGTTGTGGCAGATTCCGTGTTCTATAGAATCGTGGCTTGTAAAACAACAAAAGAGGCTTGGGATAGGTTGAAAGAAGAATATCAAGGCAACGATAGAACACGTCAAATGCAAGTGTTGAACCTGAAAAGAGAGTTTGAGTCCCTGAATATGCAGGAAGATGAAACAATCAGTAAGTATGCTGATCGAATCTCCTTAATTGTTAATAACATTAGACTTCTTGGTGAAGAATTTACAGACAAACAAATTGTGGAGAAAGTTCTTGTGACTCTTCCTGAGAGGTTTGAATCTAAGATTTCCTCTTGAAGAATCCAAGGACCAGAGCAAACTCTCATTAGGTGAACTAATGAGTGCTCTTCAAGCACAAGAGCAAAGAAGGACTATGAGACTGGACAAGTTCACTGAAGGAGCCTTCTCTGTGCAAAAGCAAAATGTGGTAAAGGAAAGCAGCATTCAACCAAAAGAATAAGGGCAAGCATGATGGTGGAAACAATAGTGGAGATGTAAAGCAGAAGTTTCCTCCGTGCAGACATTGCAAAAAAACTATACATCTGGAGAAGTACTGTTGGTGGAGAGTCGATGCTATATGCAACAACTGTAAGCAGACGGGGCACATATCCAAGGTTTGCAAATCAAAACAAAAGGCCTATGGAGCTTTGCAAGCACAACTAGCAGAAGATGCAGATGCATATGAGGAGCAACTCTTTGCAATTTCATACTTTTCAAACAATGAATCCTCTGATTCTTGGCTTCTAGATAGTAGTTGCACATATCACTTGTGCAATGATGCTGAAATGTTCAGATTCCTTGATGATACTTACAAATCCAAAGTAAAAGTGGGAAATGGTGAGGCTGTAGAAGTCAAAGGCAGAGGTGCAGTGACTATCTCAACAATATCATGTATCAAAACTATTCCTGATGTTTTGTACACACCTAATATGAGTCAAAATTTGTTGAGTGTTGGAGAAATGCTTGAAAATAATTATTCACTGCATTTTAAGAATCGTGAATGTGTTGTTTCGGATCCTTCTGGAGTAGAGTTATTTTGTGTCAAGATGAGCAACATAATATTTTCAGTTGATTGGGAGAAAATAACTGAGTTGGCTTAAACTATTACTTCACAAACATGTACAAACCTATGGCACAAAAGATTTGGCCACTTCAATCAGAGAAGCATCGCAGAGATGAAAAAGGAGGAGTTAGTGGAGAATATGCCTGAATTTCTTTCTAATGCTCAAGTTTGTGAAACCTGCCAGCAGGGAAAGCAAACAAAATTGCCATTTCAAGCAAATCAAGTATGGAGAGCTAACCAGAAACTTCAACTCACTCATTCATGCGGACGTTTGTGGCCCAATGAAAATAGATTCCTTGAGTGGTAACAAATATTTTCTCCTCTTTATTGATGACTACAGCAGAATGTGTTGGGTTTATTTCACTAAACTGAAGAGTGAAGTCTTTAATGTTTTTAAACAATTTAAAGCTTTAGTAGAAAATCAATGTAATCTCAGTATTAAAGCTTTAAGGTCTGACAATGGAGGAGAATATAATTCTGCTCAGTTTGTGGAGTTTTGTAATAGCACAGGTATTGAACGCCAATTGACATTACCATACACTCCACAACCAAATGGTGTGTCTGAAGGGAAGAACAAGACTGTAATGGAGATGGCCAGGTGTCTTTTGCTTTAAAAAAAGATCCCAAATCAGTTTTGGGTGGAGGCAGTCAATACCTCAGTATATTTGCTGAACAGATTGCCCACTAAGGCCTTGATGGACATGACTCCATATGAAGCTTGGTGTGGGAACAAACCATCAGTACACCATCTCAAAATCTTTGGACATATATGTTATTATCAAGTTCCAGAACCTAAGAGAAGTAAGCTGGACAACAAGGCTCAGAAGGGCATATTTATGGGCTATAGTTCATCATCCAAAGGATACAGGATTTTCTGTTTGAAAATAGAAAAACTAATTCTCAACCGAGAAGTGAAGTTTGATGAAGCTGCTGCTTGGGATTTGAAAAATCAGAAGACGTCTTATTTTGATTTATTTTCAGAAGAGCAGCCTCAACTTGCGGAACATGAACTAGTGGATGACGTACCAGTGCGGGGCACAAGAACCTTAAAAGATGTTTATCAGCGACGTAATTTGGTTATCTCTTAGCCAACAAGCTATACTGCAGCACAAGACTCTCGGGCACGGAGGAGAGCTATGCAAGCTGAACTAGACATGATCGAGAAGAACGGAACCTTGCAACTCGTTGACAGGCCTAGAAATCGCAAGGTGATTGGTGTAAAATGGATTTTCAAGACAACCCAATCATGATGGCTCAGTTTGCAAACTTAAGGTTAGATTATTGGTGAAGGGGTACGCACAACAATATGGTGTGGATTACCAGGAAACATTTACTCCAGTAGCAAGGTATGACACAATCAAGCTTATTCTTGCATTGGCATCTCATAATTCCTGGTAGATTCATAAGCTTGATGTCAAATCGGCTTTTTTGAATGGTTTGCTTGCTGAAGAGATCTATGTAAAGCAACCTGATGGTTTCTCAATTCCTGGAAAAGAGGATCAAGTTTATATCTTAACGAAGGCCTTGTATGGCCTAAAACATGCCCCAAGGGCATGGTACAAAAGGATGGACAATCATCTCATCCAACTTGGCTGTAATAGAAGGCAAGGTGAAGCTACTTTGTATGTGAAAGTCACTGGTGGTGAGTCCTTAATTGTCTCAATTTATGTGGATGACATGCTTATGACAGGAAGCAAAATTGAACTAATCCAAAGGTTCAAGGATGAAATGGAGAAAGTCTTTGAAATGACTGATCTGAAGTACTTCCTTGGCATGGAAGTGTTGCAGTCCAGTGATGGAATTTTTATATGCCAGCAAAAATACATTTCGGATATTCTAAACAGGTTCAAAATGCAAGACTACAAACCTGTGAGTACTCCAATCTCTACTGGTGTGAAGCTTGGTAAGAATGAGGATTCTGAAAAAGTGGATGATAGTATGTGTAGAAGCTTAATTGGCAGCCTTCTATATCTAACCGCAAGCAGACCTGACATTCTATTTGTTGTAAGTTTGCTCTCTAGGTTCATGCATTCGCCTAGAGACACACTTCACAGCTGCTAAAAGATTGTTAACGTATATTAAAGGAACCAGCAAGTTTGGAATTTTTTTCCAGCATCTGCAGAAGTGACTCTGAATCTAGTTGGTTACTCTAATAGTGATTGGGGTGGCGGCATTGATGATTCCAGAAGCACTCCTGGATATCTATTTTGTTTGGGCACAAGTTGTTTTAGTTGGAGCTCTAGGAAACAAGAAACTACAGCTCAATCAACAGTAGAAGTTGAGTACATAGTTGTTGCATCTGCTGCGAACCAAGCTATCTGGCTGAGGAAGATGTTAAGGACTTGGTCCATGAACAAACCGAAGCTACCAGGATCGTGTGTGACAACAGTTCAGCCATTTCAATCTAAAAAAATCCAATGTTTCATGGTCGAACTAAGCACATCAAGATCAAGTTCCATTTTATTAGAGAAGTCCAACAATCTAATGAAGTGTTGCTTGTTCATTGCTCATCCGAGAAATAGCTAGCTGACATTTTCACTAAGTCTCTGCCGAATGAAAGGTTTGAAGATCTGAGGCAAAGAATTGGTGTTTGTCACAAAAATGCCGAGGAGGAGCATTAGACAATTGGCATTTTTAACTTCCAACTTATTGTTTTTTACTTAGTTTCTGTTTACCGCTTACTTTCAGTTTACTGCTTTTCTTACTTTCTAGCTAAAGACTTAGTCAAAGTTAGTTGCTTAATTTTCTGAAGTTAGTGGCCTTAATGGTTGTTAGTGGCACATGTTTTTATTTAGTTTTCCATCCACTTTGTAAGTGGCTATTAGATAGAAAATGGTTATTTGTTTTCCCGTATAAATTCAGAACTTCTTCAAGTAAATGATATGCTGGAATTTTCATAAGTTTTGTGTGTTTTAATTCTTCAATTCAGTTATAGGAGAGTTTATCTTTTAACAATTGTGGGGTGAAGTGTTGATGATGAAGACAAAGTGCAAAAAAAATGAAAATTTGTAAGAGAGAAGATTGCAAGAGTGAAGATGAAGAAGAAGAAGAAGAGAGAGAAGGGTGGGGTTGGAGGGGGGATCTCCTAAAAATCTATATATTGCAAAGGAAAAAAAGGAAAAAAGAAATAAGTACAATAAAACGCGCCTATTTTTAAATTTTTTTTATTTTTTGTGTCACATCAGCTTGTAGGGTGGTATTAAATTAACTTTTAATATGTATAGGGGTGTAATAGGTCGTCAGATTAGTTTGAGTGTGAAATCGACTTTTCAGGACAAGTTCATGGTGTATTTGATGTCTTTTCTCTAGAAACAATAGTTCAAATGAATCTAAGGTTCCTAAATTGAAAGAATGCAATAATTGTTGTCAAAAAATTTATCAAGTTCTTAGAACCGAAAATCATTTTTAGCAAACAAATCTTTGTTAACCAACACAATTATATTGATGTTTTTGTAATGCAAGTTTGACCAATTTCAGGAGTTAAATTGGGATCTATTAATTTAATTTCTTATTATAAAAATTAGATACTTTATAAATCATACAAGAAAGTTATAACTTGCAATTTGATCTTATCAATGTACACCAATTTCATTTAAAACTCTAGTCATATTTCACGTAATTTAACTCTTTCAACAACAACAACAACATAATCAGTGTAATCCCACAAGTGGGGTCTGGAGAGGGTAGTGTGTACGCAGACCTTACCCCTACCTTAAAAAGGGAGAGTGGTTGTTTCCGAGGTAGACCCTAGTCACATCATTTAACTCTTTGGGAAGCAAGAAGGTAAGAAAACATTGTTTAACAATCAGAGTAGTTCCCAGACTTTACTAATTTTTGTGCTCACATAATTAAGTTAGACTTTCTGTTAAATTTAAAAATAAAAAATAAACAAAATGTATTTTTGGTATCGTTTTGCTAATTTACTCTTGATGTCTAATCAATAATGCAGTCAAATCATCAATTTCATTATGCTATAAGTCTCTCTTTTATTAGATGGAGATCATGGGAAATCATGGAGTATAAGTTTGGAATGGATTCATGGAAAAATTATGAGTCAAGTTGGGTGAGTAGGGCTATGAGTTATGACCCATTGATACCCATCTCAGCCGACTAACTTTGGCAGGGTTGGGCAATGACCCCTTTATCGTTTCAGCGCATTTTGACCCGGCCAAATTCAGCCCATTTGCCACCCTTAACTGGTAATATATTAAGAGGTCAGCATTTTGGTATTTGGGTATAGCAGTTTTTGGAATAGCTAGGTCTTTTCAGGAGCTTCGCAGGCAAAATATCTTAAATACCAACCATATTGAAGCCCCAAGGGCTTCGATCTAGAAGTAGAGCCCAGTTGTGAGGTGTGGGTTAGGGACACGTCATGGTTTCGAACCCTAACCCAGACAGAAGCCTAGTATCTAAGTGGAGAAGGATAGAGGGGCGAGTCCATTATCCACTGAGTTTCGGACCGTGCACCACTGACCCTTGGGGATTTCTCGGTTATCAACAAAAAAATACATATATTGAAACAAGTAGAAGCACTAAAGACAAAATAGGAATACTAGGAAATAAAGCCTGACTTACGATCACGATCTGCCTCTTCAATCATTTCCTGAATTTCTCTGTCAGTAAATCGCTCCCCCAACTCATCAGCGATTCTTTGAATGTCTGAAAAAGAGATCTTCCCCTGCATTTTTTATTAGTAAATAGTAACAAGCCAAGAAAACAAGCTAACTATCCAAATAAGCAGAAAGCAGGAGGGCAAGAAAAGCACACATTTTTATCTTGATCTATAATGTGAAATGCCTTCATGAGCTCTTCTTTAGTGTCCCTTTCTCCAAACTTGGCAGTCATCATGTGCACAAATTCATCAAAATCAATTGCACCACTGCCATCCTTATCAACTTCTGCAATCATTCGATTGATCTCCTGGATTAACAAACACAATCATGAGTGCACTAACACACATGAGAAGAACTGACAAAGGCAGAAAAGAAGAAGAAAACTAAAACCAAGGATTTAAGCCAGGAATAAACAGTATTTGACACGATGGAAAGGCTCCAAATTAGCACAGAGAGAGACAGAAAGCAAGAATGACATGCCAAATAACAAGGAAAGAGTAATCAGATATTAGAAAGGTTAAAATCTTGATACAGGCACCTAAAGGCCAAATCTTCTTCACATTTTGCCAATGGGATCACTGACCAGCCAGCATGTTAAAGGCTAGGAGGAATACAGATCAGAAAGCAAGAAGAAAAGAAAATCAAAGACCTCTTAGATAATCCCTAGATTTCCTTTATTTCCCTGGATCAAAACAATAAGCTGCACGACTAACTAAAGACCGCATCACTTACATCTTGGGCATCACTTCACCACAAGTCAAACACAAAATAATGCAACTCAATATATGTTAAGGTCAATATCATTCTCAAATCTGTAACCAGGCTATCTACTTTGAAAATCATCATGTACAGAGTGGAAACGCGGCTAAACAGTCACTATTAATGCATTAGTTGATAGCGACACAAGACATTTCCCAAAATTCTGGATTAGCGTATCAAACTATCAATAGAAAGGAGCGGAGTCATTATAAGCTCAACCACTGTTGGTCCAAAACAGAAAAGAAAACCGCAGATGAAAGAACATTACGTTAATCATTGCAGGGTATCAGAACATTCATGCAAAAAGGGGAAAACACGGTACATAAATCTGCAACTTGAATATGAAGAAGCAAAAGCACCAAACACAAATTCCCAGACTACAAGGAAAATCAGAGAATCTTCAGTTGGCAGTCATAATGCAAGAAAAGCGCCATCTGTTATAGGACAAAAAGTAAATTATTGCATCTCATAAGTTCAAATTATATGCTTCAGAAGTTATAATTCAGTATCTTCACTGTATGAAATATGCTGTTAAACAGAAAGATACAGTAGAATATATGAACTAGCATATAGTTATCAAGAAAAATATATGAACTAACATATAAATACCTCTTCAGTTGCTTCAAAACCCAGAGCCCTGTAACAAACCATATGAGTTTTACTTATCAATAAAATGAAGCAGTAAAGGTACCACAGACTGCGAGGGGCGCGAGAAAGTAGATGATCACAAAGACAAAGTCGATTTAGGCTGTTAATGAGAATCCAGAACGTTATAAGGAACAGCAAAGAAGTATCACAAACCTCATAGCAACATTGAGCTCTTTGGCATCAATGGTTCCTAAATAAGTTGCAAAAAATTAACAGTCAGAAAGAAGTTTAAGCATCAACATACTACATCTAGTATGGATTCTTTGAGGTTTATTTTATTACCAGAGTTGTCTGTATCAAAAAGCTCAAAAGCCTCTCTTATTTCTTGCCTTTTCTGTTGAGTTAACCCCTGATTACGTCCTCTGGGTTTCTCTCTCCGTGATGCACCTCTGTAAAGGCTTCCCTGCAGGAAGACATGATTCAGGTTAAGTGATATGTACAGAGATAGGGATAGAGGGAAGGAGATGGAAGAAAATCGGAACAAAGAAAAAGGAATGCAACAAAGGGGGAATAGATAAAGATCAGAGATGGAGTGGTGTCAAGCACATATCTAGTATCACAAAGTATCCAGCCAGCCATCTTTCTATACCATTTTACTTTCTCCATATCAGCTATCCTATTTAATTCTATATGTTACATCTTTATCTATCATGTCATTCTCCCAATTCCCCGAGAGAACTAAGCTAGATATCTGAATTGTCTGCATAGACACCACATCCCACAGCCTTCATTCTTTTTTTGTTCAAGTTGTTTTGTTTTTCAATCTCATTCCGTCTCAAAAGAAAAGGTAAAGAATACAGCTTTCATTAACATCCCCAAGTTTTTAAATACAATCCACTAGAAAACACAAGAGAAAAGGATATACAACTTGTGGCATTTATAAATTATTGGTTTAAATGTGTTTTGGCAACATGTACAGCCATCATAGACACATTTACTATTAGAGAGGCCAAAATGGAGGGCCATTTGGAGAAGGAAGATGAGGATTGTTAGAATAGGAGTAGGAACAAGAATAGTATATAGAACCCTAGTCGGAAAAGGATTGTAATATAATGTCCTACTTGGAAAAGAATTGTAATGTAGTGTCTATAAATAGGGTCTAAGTGTAATAATATAGATATACAATTCAATAATATTTTTCTCTTATATCTCTCACATGGTACCAGAGCAATGGTGAGAAATTTCCAGGGAAGAAAACTCAGTTAGACCGGTCACCGTGCATCAATTTCCGACAACTATCAGGGATGATTTGCATCATCGTCTATTTCCGTCAGTGTTGTGACCACGCGCCGGCGCGTGAGCCTTATTCCAACCACTTTCCATTTTCCCAGTATGATCGCCTCTTCATTCTGAGGCTGCCCATAGAAATTTTTTTTTCTGATTCCGACCAATTTCCGGCGATCAGATCTAATTTTCCGGTGCATGAGACACTTTCCAGTCACTTTTCCGGCAGTTTTATTTTTCCAGTAGGGTCATGCCATTATTCCGACCCTACACATTACTTTTCTTAGATTTTGACCCTTTTCAGCAGTCAAGTCTAATAATCCGGTAGCTTCAGCACTGTTCCGTCGATTCCAGGCTTGTTTCGACCAGTTTTTCGAGCAATTCTTTTTCTGATAGATTTGCCCAGTCCTTGCAAGCTTTTCCGTTAATATTGGTTTTGGATTTGGTTCAGTACAATTTCGGCGAACGTTCATCACTGATTGCGGTTTAGTCCTATGATTAAGTCCGAACCCTTAATGAGGATATCAGAAAATCAAATATCACAGTCCATGAAGAATCGACGAGGGGGAGGTCGTTTTGAAAGATCTCGACCTAGGTGTAGTTATTGTAATAGGCTTGGACACACTCGTGAAGTATGTTGACCTATGTGTAGTTATTGTAATAGGCTTGGACACACTCGTGAAGTATGTTATTCTTTGCATTGTCGACCACCTAAAAATGTTCATGTTGCTCAAACTAACACCACAAGTAATCAATGGGTTTATTTATCTGAAGAGGAATATAATGACTATCTTCAGTATCGAGCAAGTAAGCAGACATCTCTACCAGTAGCCTCAGCCGCACAGTCTCCAATCTTTGGATCATGGGTTGTGGACTCTACCGCTTCTGATCATATTTCTGGTGATAAATCACTTCCGTCAAATATTGTTTATTCACAATCTCTTCAAACTATTACTTTAGCCAATGGGAACCAAACCAAAGCAAAAGGAGTTGGACAAGCTAATCCCCTATCCTTTGTCACTTTAAATTATGTTCTTTATGTCCCTGATTATCCTTTTAATCTTGCGTCGCTCAGTTGTTTGAATCGTGTCCTAAACTGTGGCATACTATTTCTTGAGGACTCTTTTATAATGCATGATCGCGGTACGGGACAAACGATTGGTGTAGGATATGAATCACAAGGCTTCCACTACCTTACCTCTCCTAACTCCTCCATAGCATGTCCAGTTACAGATTCTACGGACTTAATTCACAAACGTTTGGGACATCCTAGTTTGCTCAAACTACAAAAGATAGTGCCTAGTTTGTCTAGTCTGTCCACATTAGATTGTGAATCATGCTAACTTGGGAAACACACTCGCACTACGTTGAGTCTATTTTTTCCTTAGTTCACTCTGATATTTGGAGTCCTAGTAGAGTTAATTTAGTTCACTCTGATATTTGGAGTCCTAGTAGAGTTAGTTCAACTTTAGGGACGCTTGACTACAGAAGTCATTTATCTTGTAAGGAGACCGGTGGAGCAGTACAGGAAGAGGAAGGACTTACACATGGTGTTCATCGACTTAGAAAAGGCTTACGACAAAGTCCAAAGAGAGGTTCTATGGAGATGCTTAGGGGTCGTTTGGTTGGGAACAAGTTATCCCACCATGTATATGAGATAACTTATCCCATCACTATGATATAAATGGTGGGGTGATTAATCCCGGGACTAATACCTCCAACCAAATGCAGGATAAAATAATCTTGCATTTTATCTCGAGACTATTATACCTTATACCTCACACCAAACAACCCCTTAGAGGCGAGAAGTGTACCTGTGGCGTACACTAGGGCAATCACGGACATGTATGATGGAGCCAAGACCCGAGTAAGGACAGTGGGAGAAGACTCGGAGCACTTCCTAGTTATGATGAGGTTGCATTAGGGATCAACTCTTAGCCCGTTTATATTTGCCTTGGTGATGGGTGAATTGACGCGGAATATCCAAGGAGAGGTTCCATGTGTATATGTTATTTGCAGATGACATAATTCTGATTGATGAGACCCGTCGCGAAGTTAATGCTAAGCTGGAGATTTGAAGACAGGCCTTGGAATCTAAAGGGTTCAGGTTGAGTAGAACCAAGACAAAATACTTGGAATGCAAGTTCAGTGACGTAATGGTTGAGGGTGGCGTGGAAGTGAGATTTGATATACAGGTCATTCAAAAGAGAGGAAGTTTCTAGTATCTTGGGTCTATTATCCAAGGAAATGGGGAGATTGACAATAATGTCGCACAGCGTATTGGTGCAGGGTGGATGAAATGGAGGATCGCATACGGAGTCCTATGTGATAAAAAGGTGCCACCAAAACTTAAAGGCAAGTTCTTCAGACGGGTGGTTAGATTGGCTATGTTGTAGAAGCGGAGTGTTGACAAGTCAAGAACTCCTACATTCAAAAGATGAAAGTTGCGGAGATGAGGATGATGAGATAGATGTGTGGGTATACCAGGAAAGATAAGATTAGGAATAAAGATATCCAGGACAAGGTAGGAGAGGCCTCGATAGAGAAGAAGATGCGGGAAACGTGGTTGAGATGTTTCGGGCATGTGCAAAGATGTACTGATGCCCTAGTGCGGAGGTGTGAGAGGTTCGCTATGGATGGTTTCATGAGAGGTAGATGTAGATGTGATTAGACAGGACACGACGCAGCTTCAGCTTACCAAGTACATGACCTTAGATAGAAAGTTATGGAAGACAGATTAGAGTAGAAGGTTAGTTAAATAATTAAGTGTTGTTTCACTTATCCTTCCGTACTATTAGCTATACTATTAGTCATAGTATTACTCTTGCAATTTCTTGTCCTTTGAGTTTGGTTACTATCCGTTGTTTTTTGTCGATTATCGTATTATCTTGTTGTGATTATTGTTCAGGATGATTTGTCAGATTGTCTATAGTATTTTGCCATGGCTTCTTTATTTCCATTATTTCTTTTTCTGTATTGCTTGGCCTGTTGTTTTCCTTGAGCTGAGGGTCTATCAGAAACAACCTCTCTACCTCCAAGGTAGGGGTAAGTTCTACGCACACTCTATTGTCCCAAACTCCACTTGGTGGGATTGCACTGGGTATGTTGTTGTTGTTGTATATTTGTTATTCTTTTCTTGTGTTTAAGTTTATTTCGACCACTTTACGCTTGATATATGTGTTTCGTGTCTGTAGGATATGATTTGACGAAAAGCCAAAGATTTGATGCAAAAAGAGAGATGGCAAAATTACTTTGAAGTCTTAATTAGAAGTCATTCCCAAGTGTTCGGATTGAGCTAGGTCCAAGTACGCATGAAAAGAAGTTGAAAAAATGACATATCGCAAAATTTGCCTTGGTGCGCCGCAAGGGTAGCTACCCTATGCACTACACTAGTGTATTTTGCCATAGGCTTTGCTAAATTTCACCCTCTGAAGAAATGGCGTGGTGCGATGCATGGCATGGTACCCTGTGCAGCGCATGAATGATATTTTACTGCAATCCGAGTCAATTTTGCACTATACGAAGAGATTTTGCCCAAGGTCAAATCCTAACACTACAAATATACCTCGTACACGTTTTTGAGAGAACAACGCAAGGACGGCTAAAGCGCATGGTGGAGCGGATATTCACGCAGTTTATCTTCTTTCTTCTATCTTCATAGTTGAATAAATACAAATTGTGTAGTTACCACATTATGAGTGGCTAGTTTTATAGTATTATAGGGTTGCGGGATTATCTATCAATGTTGTTAGTTGAAGCTCTTTTATAATGACTGTGGTGTCCAAGTCGAGCTTTCGCGCACCTCAACTAAATTCAGGGGAAACATGCCACCTCGCACCAGCAACAGGTACCAAGTAACTTTGTCCACCAAGGCTAGAACAGATGCATTTGATTATCACTGATATATATTGATTTAATTAGTTTACTTACGTTATCATGCGTTTAATTATTTGATTACTTGATCACCAATTGGATACTTTTCACGAATCTAGACTGCATGCCCAAAAAGGGAGGTCTATTTTGCATTATAGGATAAGGTAGGGCTTGTTCGGTGATCCGACGATTCGTCTGGCACTAATTTGCGACTCTAACTTATAACTAGCAAGTGATAGGTTTGTTGTAGACTTCTACTTAGTTCTCCTTGCTTAGTCAAATATAGGAGATATAACTACATTCTTATTACTTGAGACGATCATGGAAACATATACATTTCAGTTGTTTGAATAGGCGTCAATTTATCATAGATGATCTTCGAAGTAAAATCAACATTGTTGCTAGTAGACTAGACTTTCAAGACTAAGTGGATACGCAACTAGACTGGATAAAACACCCCGTAACTCTAGGATATATTTCTCTTCTGAATTCTTAATCATCACTATTTGCTTTTGTTTAGAATTTGTTTTCAAATCTACAATATCTTGAATTCTTTAATGTTTAATCTAGTTCGAAAGTTAATTATTAAATCCTCGTTGGGAACGATACTCTAGTAATCTCTTTATTACTTGTATAACTGGAGTTGGTCAGGGAGTGTAAGGGCATTTGCAGTTCGTCTGCCAAATAAGATTGCACCCACCAGAAATAGGTGTCCTCAAAGGATTATCAATAGTTGAAGAAAAAATTGGAGACAAAAAGTGGAGTCCAATTCGAAGCATGCAATGAGTTCAAATCTGACATACTTTTGTCAACTACTTAACAGACTTGGTCCATGTTTTTAGTATGTCGTTAGCAATACACGTTATCTATTAATAGACATACAAGGGAATTGTTATAAATACATCAAATTGTGGATGTCCATTAGTACTCCTATGCATCCTTTTTTCAGTAATGCTAGTGTCTGAGCCATCTGCTTGCACGCATCTCGACTATTCCACGGGTACCTGCTACCTCCCACCAACATATCGGACCTGCTACCTCCCACAAATGTATCAGGATAACTCTGACCACCAGATTTAGGCAAATAGAAAGAAAATACCTAGTTTTTTACTTTGTCTCTGCTAAGATGTGCACCTTAGTCTCCATAGTTTACACCCACTTCATTGACCAATAGACCACACCTTTGGGTTCTACGATGATGCACCTTATGATAGAAAGGAGCTTACTAAGAAAACTTTAAGGGAGCTTACAAAGGAAGTTTTTCTCCTAAAAATTGGGGGTTAACTTCACTCATTTTGTAGAATAATCTTAACAGCATTAAAATCTCTAATTCTCTCTAAAACCCTTTTCTCTACAATCCTTGCTTTGTATTCTTTTTCTCTTATAACGCATGAAAATTTTTACATAGCACAAGATTCTCAAGAACAACAAAGAGTTTGAAGTCCGACTCAAAAATTATCTCATTGAAACCTTAATGAATTATATAGTCTAATTTTTGTTTAAATACCCATACAACTTAGAGACTAACAACAAGTCAATAAACATTAAGGGGGAAAAAACAAGAAAAGAAAGCACCCTAGTGAAACTGGCAAAGACCACCTTCCAGCCCAAGCTAATTTCCCCGTTCTCTATGTGGTATGTTTGTTCTCTTTAGTTGGCAAATCAAGAATTCAAACATGTTTTCTTCTCCTGGTCATTTCCAAATCGCATAACTTGATTTTCAGTCAGATCAACAGTCCAACAGTGCTCTATGCTTGTATCATAAACGAAAACAACCACAGTAAACTTTTCAGAGGAGAAGGTTTCAAACAGGACTAGTTACATATAGCTTGGGAAAATAGGAAGAAATGACCCAGATATTTGCTGTTATCTAAGAAAGTGAAAAAAGGAAACAACTTCATGCATTAGTTGAATTATTACCTAGCATATTATAAAATTTTCACAAAATAGGAGTAGCAGCGTTTCACCCCTTATGAAAGCTTAGATGTGCCGATATATGTATTTTAACCTAATTATAAGCTGAAACTAATGTACTGTTTTCCTTGTCTTTTTTTTCCTTTCAAGTGCTCTAGACTCAAGAGCCAAGATCAAGACCTACTTCTCAAGCTATGTGCTCCCTTCTATGTTAAATAATAAAAGATCAACAAAAGATATGGAGAAAAGCTAGAATCTTTACCGTTGATCTTTCTTCTAAATAAGTCTGCAGGAAAAAGAATCATTAATCAACATCCAAACAACATGTATATAAACAGGAAACTCCATGGTTATAGAAATTTTTGAGCTTGTGAAAAGTAAAGCAAAGATAAAGAGAATACTATTAAGAAATTGAAGGAACAAAGCATAAAAATTTACCATTTTGACAAATTTAGAGATCTGGTATCGTACTAGGTTAGAGTTATACTTGCTCCAGGAGGAAACGGGTTGGACTGCTGGAAATGGTCACCAGAGGACAATTTCCTTTTTCAACTCGATATTTTTGGTTTGTTCCAAAAAAAAAGTATAGAATTATAAAAAGGGATTGTTTCACTTTGATCCCTGAAATTTTAAGGACCTTTATTTTAAAATATTTGTTTGGTCATAAAAATAACAAATATAACTTGAAGTTGTATTTGGGATTCTTGAGGTGTTTTCACTTTTTATTTTTATTATTTTTCAAAAAAATTTAAATTTTTTATTTTCATAAAATAACTCCATTTAAATTAGATTCCATGTTCAAATTATATTTGATATTTTTTAAAAAATATATTTGAATTCTAAATATTAACTGCAAAACTATGGTCAAACACAACTCCAACTTTAAAGATGTTAAATAAAATGATTTTTTTTTATTTTCATGACCAAACGCTTACTAGATTTCAATCTGAAAACTTTGTCTCAATTTAGAGTGGATGAGTAAGTAGTGGTAGTATCGACCTCACTAACAATTTCAGAATTCAGATATGGCCGACAAAAAATAATATTATTATATAATATCTATCTATCTTATTTCATTGTTGTCTTGTTTTTTTTTTTGCTTCCTTTAATTTTTTGACTTGACATGTTTTGTTTCAATAAAAACTTAAATATAATAACTGAGATCAATATAACATAGGAATGCAGCTACTTCTAATTTAATTTATTGGTATTATGTTTATTTATTAATATACTACTTTTTGATCCTATTGTTAGGGTTTTTACCCTAATTTTCTTACCAGATTTGAGTTTTACTTTTCTTGTTTTTACTTTTTCTAAAAGAAAAATATAATTCTCTTCCATATTTGGTTATTTCTTGTCTTGAAGGAAAAGTTTTAACTTTTATAAATTGAAGATCCCTCTTTTCATTCCATAACACAATAGCATTCACAATGTAGTTGTTTTGAGAGTTTTGTTTAGGGGGGGATTTTCACTCAGCAGTTTTAATATTTTCAATATTAGTTTTCATAATATAAGGTCACTTGATCAAACCTATTAATAATATATTTTTTTAGTATAGTTTTATGTGTCATCTGATTTATCGCCTCGATAGTTAATTAATAACTTTCGCATGACGCTCTCTCAATTTCGATCCAACAAGTGATATCAGAGTCAATGGTAACGATCCAATGGGTTCAATGTTCCAATGATTCAATGGGTTTAATGAGTCAATGATTCAACAGTTGAGCGAGATCGAAGACATGGTTCAAGGATATTCCCTTAAAATATATGTCTTCTTGTTGTAATCTTATTAGTTTGGGCGAAACATCAACCCATTCAGCATATAATTTTTTATATATCCTCTGGAAGGATATTCAAGGTTGGGTCATATAAAGTCCACCACTGACAGAACCAATTTGGTATATGTTGTCTGAAAACATTTGAACATATTTTGATGAACCATGAATGCTTCTTATTAGCATTTTCATATAATAAGGCTTTATTAAAGCTCTCAATGTAGTCCCAGTAATTAAACTTAACAGCTATTCTTTGTTCCGGATGGGTGTATTCCTTTTCCTTCATCGTACTGATTCCCCATTCCTCTGGGGTAAATATCTTTTTTATAATAATTTTTGAAAAGTTATAAACTTTCTTGGTATTTGCTGGGAAAAAATGTTGAAATTCAGCAGACCCAATAGATGAGAGTATAATCTCATAATGCATTCTATATTTATATGTTGGGACAACATATGATGCCGTATCAAAATATCTTGACATGATTTGCCAAGATCCTCTCTCCATTGTAAATCCCTGGGCTCAAGAAGAAGTATTACTTCATCTTTCTCATTTTTATCATATATCTCAATATTTTCACCTACTTCGTCATTGACGACAGCTGAATATGATGGTGGTGCATTGTTCTGAGGTTGCCTTGATTGTATAAAATTCATGAATTCTCTATACATTGAATGTTCGGTACTAATTCCGGAGATACATGTAGAAGTACCTGCTATGTTTGAGGCTATTAGCCTCTGGTTTCCAAATTGAGCCAGAATATTATTTCTGCTCATGGATTCTCTTCCTCTTCCTCTTGAACTTCCCGATGGCCGCATTATCCTGTATTCAGAAAATAAAGAATTATTAACTCAAATATTCTCTAGTAAGGAAATCGGGAAGACTATTATTTGTTCCCTTCTTATAATGTATCTCAAAATCAAATGGTGCTAATAAAGCTTGTCACCTTGCAAACATTTGTTTAGAAACATTATGTTTTACATCTTTATTAAAGATGAATTTTGTTGTTTGACAATCAGTTTTTATGATAAACTTTTGATTATATAAATCTCCTTGGAATTTTAAAACACTTTTGACTATGGCTAGAATTTCTTTAGCTACAGTAGCATAATTTTTTTGACTATTATTCCATTTCCCTAAATAGAATTGTATAAGGTATTCTTGTTTTTCAGCCGGAGAATTTGTTTTAAAATTCCCCCGTAACAAATATCAGAGGCATCTGTCTCCACTATTTTTTGCCAATTTGAATTAGCCAGAGTGAGACATGGTAGGTTATTAACCTTTGACTTAATATGCTTGACTGCTTTTGTATGATTATCAGTCCAAGCTTTAGGGCTTTTTCTTAACCTATCATATAATATAGCTGTGTCTTTAGCTAGGTCCTTTATAAAAGGAGAAATATAATTTAAACTTCCTAAGAAACGTTGAAGCTGAGTTTTATCAGTGATAACGTCAGGAAATTTAGACACAAACTCAATACTTCTCTGAATTGGAATAATTTTTCCTTTTTCAATATTATGACCCAAGAATCTAACATTGGTTTGGAAAATATGCATTTTTGGTCTAGATATAACCAAACTATTTTGAATTATAATTTTCTTAAATAGGTCAAGATGCTTAAAATGCATTTCTAAGGTTTTTGAGAATACCAAAATATCATCTATATAAACAATGATAAAATTGCTAAAAGGGTTAAAAATATCATTCATAATTTTTTGAAATTCAGAAGGGGCATTTTTTAACCCAAAAGGCATAACATTCCACTCATATTGTCCCATTGGGACGTTAAAGGCTGTTTTATATTTATCTTTTTCAGAAATTTGAATTTGCCAATATCCTGATTTTAAATCAAATTTTGAAAATATTATAGCTTCATGAAGTCTATCTAATAAATCTTTTTTATTAGGAATAGGATATCTAATCCATTTCAAAACTTTATTTAGGGGTTTATAATTTATGATCAGTCTGGGTACCCCTCTTTCCTGCTCTGCGTGCTTATTAACATAGAAAGCAGTGCAAGACCATGGAGATTTTGAGGGCCTTATTAATCCCTTTTGAAGAAGAGTATCAATCTCTCTTTTACATAAATCCAAATATTCTGAATTCATTTGGCAAGGTCTTGCCTTAGTGGAATATTATCCTCAGAAAATTCTTCCTCATAAGGAAGACTTACCACATGTTTTTCCTTTCCCAGAATACATTTGGGTGATCTCCACATATCTGTAGGGAGAATTGATTTTTTAAAATTTTAATTTTTCCTTGGATCTTAGGATTTTATAAAGTCTCTTCTATAGTAAGACTACAAATCTCACTCTTAAGAAAATTGATTTGTTTATTTTTTAAAGAAATCATGTCTTTAACTTCATTAACGAATTTTGAGAATGATTGAGATATAAAGTCTATTCTCATTTTTCTTCCTTCAAAGGTACCTGTTATTCCAGCCTCATCCCAGAGAGTTATGGGATAAATATGCCAGAAAAAAGGCATTCCTAAAATAATTTCGTTAGAAATGTTTTTTATTAAAACAAAACTTTCAGGCATACATATATGATTTAGGAATTTTATATTCAATATCCATTTTATGACCACTAGCATTTGGAAGACTATGAGTAGTTTTCTTAAAATATTTTGATGGAATTAATCCTTCCTGAATACAATTTAAATCAGCTCCGCTATCAATAAGAGCAACAAAATCTTTTTTTAAGTTATAATCAATAAAAAGCATTATTTTTGTCAAAGATTTATGAGCCGTAATTAGCTCGATCGTCTCTAAAAGTAAATTCTTATTACTTGTAAATTCACTAGAGATATCAGGAAAATTATCTTCAGGGATATCAGGGGGGTTATCATCAACCATAACCTGTTTCCCATTACCTTTATTTTCTATATGACTAATTCTCTCATCAAGAACCATATTGTGATTCTTCAGAGAAGATATTTGTTTTTTGAGATTATTAATCTCCTCAATCAAGTCTTGAATTGTAGTGGGAATATGATCCCTTTGAGACCTAAGTTTTAACTATCTCTTTACTTCTGCCATGGTATAAGCATTATGATGAGCGGTATTATTTTTAGGAATACTAGTATTACTAGTGGAAGTGCTAGTATTACCAATTCTTTCAATAATTTGGGATCTCAGCGTTGGATCCTCAATCATCTTGAGAATTTCCATCCAATTATCATTACTGATGACATTGATATTCAAGTCTTTGAACTGAGAATATAACTGATAGAATTCATCCTTGTCTTTATTATCACAAGGTTGGCCAATCTGGCAAGACGTACATTCTTCCTCTTATGAGGACATATAGTCTTCTTCATGAAGAACTTTTAGGTCTTCACTTGTAGAGGATTCTTCTCCATCACTATTGTTTTGGCTAGAATTTTCCGAAGAAGAATTAAGGAGGATTTTATATAAAGAATCCTTTATAATATCCTCTAGGTCAAGATTTTTAATTTTATCCTTAACCTTACAATCTCTCGCATAATGGCCTATTCTACCACATTTGTGGCAAGCATTTGGTCTATAATTTTTATAAAACTCCTTTTTACCTTTATAATTCATTTTTCTCTTTTCACGCTTATCTAAGCGTTTCTTTTTCTTGTGCTGCCTATAAGGTTTTTCCTTATAATCTCTTTTTCCTCTATACGATTCAGGCATATCGATAGCGAATTGTTCACAAAATTCTCCTAATTGTTGTTTCTCATTCAAGTGATATCTCTTAATTTGTTGATTCAATTTGATCTCGTTGCATAAAGAGAGACCTTCTTGGGTGCAAACACTTATAAGCTTTCCATAGGTATACTCATCGTAATTAATACTCACCCCGTCTCCTCTAAGGGCTTTCCTAACCCTTTCTGCAAATAAGGCAGGGAGTCCATCTATAAACTTGGATTTCCAATGAGAGTTATTACACTCGGGTAATTCCATTACTCTTGATAAGAAAACGTCTTTGGACCATCTAAAAGACGTGAGAGTTTTACATCTAAGGTTTTGGAGCATAGTTCTAATGGTCTCACTATTATCTGACCATCTACCAGAAAAATGTTCTATAATAGTTTGGACCAATGTGTAGACTACATTTGGAACCATTCCACTTTCGTCCTTAACAGCATTTAAAATAGCCATTCGTTGGGATTCTGAGAGATAATTATCCGACCACCCTTTTAATTGGCCTGTAAATCCAGCAATAATCATGTTAGCTGTATCCTTTTTAGAATTCTTGTTGGCCTTGCAAATCGTCTATACATAAGAATTCTGTGTGCCAGAGTATAAATCTGTCTATCAGTAAAACCATCAATATTCCATTAATAAATTTCTGTCCCACTAAAACTGTTAGAGACATAATATTCTTGTTCTTCAAGAAGGATGTCTTGAGGAGTCGATCTAGGATAATAGTACATCCTTTGAACTGGTTTTCTAGCATGTTTCTCTGAGATTTTATTAATCTCATTTGGAGTATTCCTATCAGTGGCCTCATTTTCACTTAGTTGAAGGGGATTAATATTTAATCCTTCAAACCTTTCTTGAAGTAACCTTTCAATATTATCAAGCTTTGATAATTTAAAATCCTCAATCTCTGGAGGGGGATGGATAGTAGGAGTAGCCTTCTCCTTCCCTTTATCAGGGATTTTGGACTTCTGTAATTCAGAACATAAATGACTAATTTTATCATGTAAAGAAAGAATATGTTCTCCTAAAATGCTCACATAAACATTCGTGTAATTGTTTTGTCTTATTAACATTTTAACATGCTTAGACGTAATAAGAGCAGTGTCGTTATCATCAAATAATTCTGCAAATGCAGTAAAATATACAATTTTATTATCTTTTTCAATTTGAAAAGATTGTTGAGGAGGAAGGAGAGATTTGGTAATTGTACCATCAGATAATTTATAATCTTGTTCTAACATAGAGATATAGTTATAAACATATTTCGTCATGAACCATGGTACAAAAGCTATAGATTTATTTACTTTAAAAAGATCGTTATAAAAGTCTTCTTGAAAATAAATTTGTTGCTTATTATTAAAATTCTTAAAAAATCATTTTCTAAATGATTCCCATTTGGGCTGGAAAAATTCATTTGAAATTTTCTTTCTTACCGGTGACCCCGATCTAAAATCAATAGGTTCGAATTTATCCATGTAAACCATTTGGAAAGTCCATTTCGGACAAAGTAGGATCCATATCAGGGGTAACTATATGATTTTCAATTTTGATATTATCAACTCTTTTTTCCTCTCTCATAGAGGAGGTAGATACTCGAGAATTATCTTCTTCTCTAATCTGAGAAGTAGACGCTCTGGAAGGCATATCAACAATATAATCAGCAGGAGATATATAAGATGAGTTAGATCTAAACATTCTAGAAGAAAAGCCTATATTATCAGCATAACTAATTAACAAATTTTGGTCAGTGAATTTGATTCTCACTGTCCCATCAGGAGTTTGCTCAATGTCAGAAATATCAGGATTTATATTATTTTTGGGTGGAACAGCCTCTTCAATCACCCACTCTTTAGGAAAATTAATTTCATCCCATTTAATAGGCCTTCTAGTTATAATTTTAGACTTACTAAAATTTGTTTCTATAAGAATCGTTTCATTTTTAAAATCCATGATTTTACACATAGGGTTCAAAGTGTATAATAGTTTATAGTAAATTCTATAACAAATACATATAACTTCAGTACCAGGCAAATAATCATAACCATATAATTTTATACTTAATATTAAAGTATTCAGAGAATTCTCATCATTCAAAGAAATTTGCAAATTAGGATAGGCGTTAAAATAAACAGAGCCATGTTATTGATAGTAGTAAGTGTTGGTAGTCCAACACATCTTATTTTTATGAACATCATTAAGAAGCATACTACTGTTAAAAACAGTAGAAAAGAGGAATATGATATGCCTCAACAATTGGATCTTCTTAATAAATGGACGATTCCAAAAATACAACCCAAGGTTATATATCAAATGGGTACTTTTGAAAAAATAGGATTTAAACAAATTGTAAAAATCACAGAGGAAACTATTATGAAGGACTCTGATCATGGTACTTTTAGATTATTGTCTGGAGGTGATTTTGCCCCTTATAGGGAAACTCATAGATTTATGCATATTGGTTTGGTACAAGTTGCCTTTAAGCCACTCACTTTGAGAGGTTTACCTGAGAGCTTCATAGCAGCTCTAAGGGATGGCAGAAACCAGAACTGGAAAAAATCCCTTATAGGGACGGTTAGGTTTTTGTGTCGTTAAACAAAAGAACCTATTGTCTCACTTCCTGACTTTCAAGTTTGCCCAGTATAACTAGACAAGTTCATAATTGTTGTGCTAAATCTATGTTCTTATATGTTCTCGTAAGATGTTTCAAAATTGCCCAAACTTATATATTGATTAGGGTTAATATGTGTCAATTTAAAAGCATCAAATGCATGATTGTAGATAGCTTATCCATAGATTGTAAAATGATATGACATATGTCTGGAATATAATGCGAATGACTTTTAGTAATACTTCTGGACTTATCTGGACAATTTTTTTCTTGAGCGAGGGTCTATCTAAAACAACCTCTCTACTTTGAAGGTAGGGGTAAGATCTGCTTATACTCTACCCTTTCTAGACCCCAGTTTGTGGAACTACGCTGGATATGTTATTGTTGTTGATTTTTAGTAATACTAGGAATATGATTATATTTACTTGCCATTAAGCTATAAATTTACAGTGTCCATGTTCGTATTCCAAGTGATCCAGAATTTTTTCTTTATTATGATAGACTTATGTTGTGTACTAGCATTAGAATAATTATAAAACCTTTCATGTACTCTATCATTCATTAATATCGCTAGTTCACTACCAAGTATACTATTAGTAGCCTATTTTCATTTACTTGTTTCAGTATTTTCTATTAAAATCTTGAGTCGGAGGTCTATCGAAAACAACCTCTCTACCTCACATCTGAGGTAGTGGTATGGACTGCATACACTGTACCCTCCCCAGACCCTACGTTGTGGGAATATACTGGGTATGTTATTGTTGTAGTTTTTTCTATTAAAACAAAGATAATAGGATCCCCTTTTTTACTTTCTGTATGATTTTCTATGTGCGGTATTATCAACAAAGCTTTCGCTAGAGCTGATCGCGCGAAGAAAATGAAGACACTCCCTCAAAGCGCTCTGTTTCCCGCTCCATCTTATACAAGAAACTCACAAGTACAATAACTTATTTATTTAGAATTTGGGACAAGTTTGATTTTGCTAGTTTTTATGGTTTTTCCTATTTGATAATACTTAGGATGAGAGATATTGAATCAAGTGAAAATATTTTTTGAAAATATAACTTTTCTTCCTTATCTAATAACACTTAGGATGAGAGACGTTGAATCAAGTGAAAATATTTTTTTAAAAATATAACTTTTTCATGCTAAAATTAATTAGTTAATTAGTACGTTTCTCTTGAATATTCTGAATGCGGTGATTGTCTAGTTAATAAATTAGATTGGTTAGCTAAAAAATTTTTAGATACTTGCATGACTTTTACCTAAGAGATGTTTAATTTTATCTTGGTGGGCAACCTTGTAGTGCATAATTTTGATCCAGTTTCTCTTTTACTGTGACGTCAAGATCTTCTCTTTAATGTGGAGGGAAATCATAGAACTTAATGTTGAAACAAGTCTAACACCTAGGTAATAAATAATTACTTATTTGACTACTAGACATAAAATTTAAGATATTTTACTTAGATACTTAATCATCTAGAAATGTAACAATGGACAATGCGTTGGTCAACTAACCTTAGTCCAGAAGGGAATCACACTTAATGCGAATTTTGAGGGGTGCCTCACACTTTTATCTTAATTTATCTGAACCTTTTTCTCAGAGTTTATGTGTTCATAGAGCATTTGGAGTTAATTATTACGTTTAGTTAACAACTTAGGTGCTCTAACACACCTAGAAAGTTGTTGGGTGACTATTTCTAAATTAATCCAGGAATCACCAATATGTTGCACTTCAATTTAACCCGTTTATAATGGAGTGCAACAACTTTCACAAAAGAAAATTATTTTGGTATCTGCTATTCTTAAATTCCTTCCCTCGTGTTCCTTCACTTAGACTCTTGAGTGGTAGATTTTTTTATTGAGATTATTTAATTGTGAGTATGCACAAAGTTCTAATTCTATGTCCTTTATCCTTATTGTAATTCTAATTCTATGTCCTTTATCCTTATTGTAATCAGTTTTTTACGCTTCAAATTTGTTTTTGCAGCTCAAAAGTGTCACGACCCGAAACCAGGCCATGATGGCGTCTACGTAAACCCCCAATAGACAAGCTAAAATCTAATAATGCGGAAGATAATTAATAACAATTAAACTAAGGAAAAGTGGAAGATATACATGAATGACTGGATCAATAGCATATATACATACCAACGTACAAAATATACATAAGATGGCCCTAAAGTGACCAAAGAGACAAAATAACACGAGAATCAACCCGGAGCTGGTGTCACTAGTACAAGAGCGACTAAAGTAAGGAGTAGCTATACAACAGACTCTGTCTATCTAAAATACAAAATATAGACAGAATATACAAGATGAAAAGCATGTAAAGTCTCCAAAAACGCCAAGAGCTCACCGCGATCCAAACTGCAACAGGCCTCGAACGATAGAAAGGTCAGTGAGGGTGGCTCGTACTAGGTGCTGCATCAAAAAAAGATGCAGAATGTAGTATGAGTACCAAGACAACGAGTATTCAGTAGGCATCATAGGCCGACTGAGCGAAGAAAGATATTATATATATAATAAGATACAAGAAAGTAGTCAAAATACAAGGATCCACCCAAATCTAGTTATAAAGCCAAAAATCGAAACAACCCAAAATAATAAAAAAGGTAAAGTAATAACAAGATCAACCCAAATCAACCGTCAACCCAAACACACCCATGGCCAATGCAATGCGATGTGACAATGATGTAATCTATGAATATGTACAAGTCAAACCCGGTATCTAGTACACGGGCGCTCAGGATGGAACATCGATCTTATCAAATGAGTGTAGGAAGGAAAAACCCAAAATAGAGCATCGGGCACCTGAAATTGACCTCGAACTCATCAACATATGCATAAAAGTAAAACCCGAGATAACACATCGGGCGCTCGGAATTTAACCTCGGACTCATCAACGTATTCAAAAAAAAGTAAAACCTGAGATAACACATCGGGCGCCCAAAATTTAACCTCGGACTCATCAACATATGCATAAAAAGTAGTATTTCTTCCTTTTTCTCCAAAAAATTAGTAACAATTCCAAAGCAATCCTTTTAAAAGCCTAAAGATCATGAAAACCCAATAAGTGTCAAGTGTAGGACTAAAAAGCCTTAAAATCATTCTTTTCTGTACTGATAGCATGACAATGTAGTATGAGCATATAAATTTCCATGTTCAGAGAAAATACACTAAAAGGCAAAACAGGGTAAAGCACCCTCCAAACCAAAAGAACTGACCTGGGACTCCGTCCAAATCCAAGCTCTGGCTTCGGGCCCACAGTTATACATAACGATAGAATAAAGTGAAAAGATACCGAAAATAAAGCGAAAAGCACCGAGAAGCTCTACTCTACCTCTAAAGCCTCCTAAAAACATACTAAGGATTCTATACTAGCCATAAAGATACTACAAGCTCCTAGGCTAAGGATAAGCATGATAATTCTAAACTATAATCCAAAATGGCCAATTTTAAGCGATAAATAGGATTTAAGCCTAAATCTATCTAATATCCTACCTAACGTTCCAGTATCATAAAAATATATATAATCTAGCTAAACTCAGTCTAGAAGGAAAATCGTAACCTACCTTGGACCAAACTGCAAACACGAACCGTCACTCGTGTGTCTTTCCTTTTCGAACAGCCTCAGAAAGCTGCCACGCTATCAAGAACACAATCTAGGTGTCAAGATGAGAAAAACGACACCCATATTGCTATAAGGGAAAATTGAGTCAAAAAATGACCCTCGGGGTCCGCATAACAAAACAAAAAATAAAATTCACAATTAAGTCCGCGGTGGGTTAAGGAACTCATGCTCAAAATTTAAGCATGAACGGAGTTCGTTTTGGGGTTCAAAACAACTCCGAAGTACTACTAATTCAAGAGAACAAAAATGGAGGATTAACAATTTTCAAGGGCGGAAACGTACCAATTTGAAAGCAAGAATCGACCACAGACCAGAACTACAGCCACTACGAACAATCAACCTCGCCAATGCAACTTAAACCCAAGAAAACCCAAGCTTGTAAGAGCCTTAACAATGGAGGTTTTCAAGCTTGAAGAGGAGGATAAGGCTTGAGGATGAAGGAGCTTACCAACGATAAGGGAGCAAGATTAACGATAATTTGGAGAGTTTCCACGAGCCCACACTATTCTTGAGTAATTGGAGTTGAGAAAATTTAAGTTGGAGTTCAGAGAAATGAAATAAATAAGCTGAAAATCGTGAAAAACAAGAATTTTAAAAGCCTGGCCACAGGCTGGCGCCGTTGGCGCTGAAGGCTGGCCACGCGCACGTGCGCGATTTTGTTGGAGGGGCGCCAATGGTGCTGAAGGCCTGTGCCTGCAACAAAAACTAGCAATTTCCAATCTTCTCTGGGGCATTCTTGGCATAATTGGAACCTGATACTCACAAACCAATAGTGCTACTAGAGTGGAAACGGCATTCTGGACTCGATGAAATCGACGAATTTACCAACAAAGATCATTTTAAGGAAAAGTAGGCCCAATGCTCAAAACTAACTCAGAACTCAATACCCCAAAACAAGTCTGGAAGCCCCAAAACCCAAACCAAAGGTTCCCCTAGCCCAAAGTCGACATTTCGGAGCTAATAGCACTGATAAAGTTTCCATCCAAGGCTGTCTTCTCTGAATGTTGACCAAAGTCAACCCTACCAGCCAAACTAGATTGAAAACACAGAAAGCAATACAAAATCAAACGAAAGCACTCAGACCCAGACCAATGGTCCTACAAGACCAAAATCCCCATTTCAGAGCCAGTGAAATTGTCAAAATTTGATTCTAAGTATATTTACCAAGAAAGTTGACCGAAGTCAAAGATTTTCTAAGTTCAATATCTAAAATAGGAAAATGGTCATAACGACCTAACGAACGGCCCAGGCACCGAACCGTCAGTCCTGACAAGTCATAAATGACCTATAACCACTGAGGGAAAGCTCAAAACACAGGAAAAGGATGAAAAACAAAAAATAACCTGGAGGGTCATTACAAAAAGTGTATATCCCATTGCTAAATTTCAAAAAGCTGGATATGCAAAAAACAAAAATTCTTTGCTGAAGCTATTAGCATATATATCAGAGGTGTGCTTTATATGTGTTTTTTTTCATAATTATAGTCTTTTTGGTGACCGACATTCTCTGAATTTTGTGTATTGTTGCATATTTTATATTCAACATTTAACTCTCGCGTGTATTTCTACCTTTTCTGATCCTAAATGCTCAAATAAAAAATGGAGGGAAGACAACTTTGAGGAAATCATTCACATAGAATATGTACTCTGTAGGTTCTGTTACATGATATTTTTATTTTGAATTCCTAACGAGCCTTCAATCATACTACTTAACCTGGTCATTTGAATGAAATGACAAGATTAAGCTTTAGAATGGTATTTCTTTTTCTTCTTTTTCTTCTTTGTAAAGAATGTTCCTTAGTTATGTTTTATTACTTAAGCTTCTCTGACTATATTAGCACATGAATTTTATAAATATTCCATCCAAAAAAAAATTAAGAATAATTTATAATTACAAATATCTGCACCTTTTACTTTTTGAATTCTACTGAATTCTTTTCATATTATTTATTCTGATGTACAAACTAATCCAACAAACAATTATTCAGGTATACTGTGTTGTTGCATTTTTTTTCAATGTGAGCATTCTGAACAGGAGTTAGTTCTTCCTCAGACCTTTAGCCTTGGATCAAGATGTGTTTGTGAATCTCATTTATTTGACTTGTTTGATCTACGCTTTTGTTATGTAAGAACTCCTGTTTTGAATGAAAGTTACCTTTTTCAGAAAGAAAAAACACTTGTTTTGTATGAAGTAACAATAGTGTCTGATTGTTTGTGTGGAGCTTACTCAAACTAGTTCATTTGTTGAATTTTTCATTGCATGATTTTCATTCGAGAATTAATTGCCTTATAAATTAGTTTATCGAGTCAAATATTGTTTGTACTTTATTCTGAATTATCACGATCCAATTTCTCAAGTCATGATGGCACCTATAAACCCCCAGTAGGCGAAACCAATTCCCGTAGCCCAGAACAGTTAATAATGGGCTACTTCCTAACCAATATGCACCATAAGCAAAAATAAACGGAAGCACAATATAAAGATAAGGACAAAGCGAAAGCAACAACCTGAATATATACATAATGAAACTACACCAACCCCAAGACTTGGTATCGATAGTACAGAAGCTTCTAATAGAATACAAGTGCTAGAAGTAACAAAATGATAAAGAAGTACAACTGTCTCCGAATATACAAAGAGTAACAAAATGTGGTCAAGCCCCGACAGTCAGGCGCTCACCCTAGTCTCGGATATCCAAAAGTTGCACGAGTCTGAAATGCGATCAACGGCAAAAGCTCAACTTATATCTGCACCAGAAAGATGAAGAAATATAATATGAGCACCACTTTCTAAGAAATAGGTACCCAGTAGGCATCATCGGCCGACTGAGCGCATATAAGATATAAAAACAGTAATAAGAAGAATACAAGAAAGCAGTCACAGAAAACAAGGAGGAAGCACCAGGAACTAGCACAAAGAGTAATCAAACAGGAATTACAGGTACATCATGCTAGCACCGAAAATATACATACACATGCACACAGGTGAAAGAAGGAAGAACGCACCTGGGATCCTTGCAAAAATAGTGTAAGTAAAGAGAGAGAGAGTTGAGAAAGATGGCGGTATACCGATAACCTCAAGTAAAAAGGAAGGAAGGAAGGCAATCCAACATAATCAAACTAGAAGGCATACACTAACAGAAACATGCTTTAAACACCAACTATCAAGATAAGCATAAACCGGGATCAATCTCACAAATACAAACCTCGAATGGAATAACTAAACCACCCTAACCGATAGCTATTACTCAAAGTCAAGAATGAGAAAAGGAACCGAAACCCACAATCCGCTCAAAAGGCCACATAATAATGCCTCAATAATATAGGACTCACTAGCCCCTCAATACTCAAAGCCCAAAATTCGCAGCCTGAATAGGCTAACACTTCCCAATCCACAAGAACCAAGGACCGTAACTATCTCTATGAACTGATAGGAAAAATATAATCTACCTATAGTCCCTATGGCCGCCCATACAACTGAGGAACGCAATCAAGTGAAAACAAACCTCCGACCGCCCATACAATCGGAGAATACACTAAACACACAACAAATAAGGGTGGAATCCAGGTGAAATATGCATAATGATGATAATGATGGAAACGGTAATAGTAACTCTGTATGTACCTCCCTTGGCACTCCGTCAAAAGGACCCATGGTGGGACGTACCCTCTATACACCATCCGACCGTATACCCCTCCTCCGACATGCTGGGCCCCTTGGCCAGGTCCTAGAACAGCAGGGCCCATGGAGGTCCCTAACCACATACAATAATGAATGCAAAATCTTAAAAAATCTGAACCTCACAGTATATGCCTGAGACTGAACCGGGCCTAAATCAGTAGCCAAACCTCAACAACCCTTATAAAAGGTGCCTAGAGTATTTATGAGTCTAAATCAGTAGTAAAAGTCCTATTAACCCTCTCAAAGGTGCCTAAAACGTATTCGCGTCTAAACCAGTAATAAAATCAAGTCTAGTGCTTCGACCCTGCTGAGCCTAGTATCAGTAGGAAATCAAGTCTGAAATCATCCAAATCCTATTTAATCATCATTTATACCAAAATGGGCCACCAGGGCATGCAAGGTTTAGAAAACCGTCTCTAGTAGGCCCGATGCTAAAACAATGATAAAACATGCAGGGAAAACCTTTTTCATGGATGATATGCTTGCACACAGATATAATTTAGCCCAACGGCTTACAAACATTCCTACCGAACCTGCACAGGCTCAACCAGCTCTACAATAAATATAACCAGCCTAAAATAAAAGCTCTATGTCTGGGACTCACGGACATTCCCAAATAACCCACCATTTATGTTCCAGATTTAATACAAGGCCACACAGGACCACAAGGGTAATGTATAATACTGATACGAATACTACAATCAACGTATGAAATAAATGGATAGAAAAGGCAGATAAGGTCTAGGGTACCAACCTATAACAACCCACTCAAGGATGCTAATTAATGCAATTATAGCCAATATACGTAGAGTCTAGGTAGGAAAAGCCATAACCAACCTGCCATCTGATGAATAGATATGGAGACGGTGTCGTCCAGGATCAAACTACTCCGGGAAGCTCCAAATCGCGAAACCACTATCAACACAATAATCTACACCTCAAAACAAGTCAAACGATACCCGTAATGCTATAGAAATAACTGGGTCGGCATTTGGGTCACCGACAGGCTCGTAGGACCTGCAACCTAAAACCAAAAATGGAAGAGCGCACTATGATCACCACACTCCTAAGTGTGCATGCTCAGAATATGAAGAAATTTAACTAGGGGAAATGGCTCAAAACAACCATCTACTTCAAAAATAAATTAAGAATCAAAGGGGATGAATTTAACAAATTTAAGCGGATAAAACTCACCAATAATGATGGAGGAACGATCAAGGCCAAGAAATTTGCACCCCAACACCAAGAATTGAGTTAAAACAGTTCTTAGACGAGCTTGGAGCCATTATCAATAGAGAAATTGGTTTTTAGTGTGAAGAAGACGAAGTTGGGGGCTTATATACTGCCCAAGGGTCCTTTATCGCGATCACGAAGGGACTCCTCATGGTCGAGAGGACCACGCTGGCTAGACCATCGCGATCGTGAGGACTAGCCACGCGATTGATAAGTTGGTAATTTACCAACTTATTGAGCCTATATCTCTGAATTATTTCTATGTTTTGAATAGATTTAGAGTTTCTTATGGCCTTTATTAATGTCTATGCAGGTACTTGTGATCAAATACATTAAATAAGGAAATGGACCCAAAAAGAGCTCAAAAGGAATGAAGTGTGAAGTGATCGAAAGAAGACAAGAATCTACCCTGAGATGCGGTGCTTGTGCGACATGCACAAGCCGTGGTGCATTCCGCACCTCCCACCGCATGGAGCTTAGAATTGCCTAAAGAATCTGTCACGGGTTGCGGTCATCGTGTGACGCTTATAATCCATGGTGTGACTCGCACTCACTTTGCACGAGACCTCCCAAATCGTCTGAAGTCATTGGTTTAACTGAAGACAATGTGCGATGAGCACATCATGATGTGTGAACCGCATATCGCGTCGCTCACCACCCAAAGGGCAATTTTGTCCTGAAATTTAGTGACATTTTGGGAAACTGTAAAAGAGTAATTTAGGTACAATTGTAAATAGAATTATTTAGTCTTGAATAATTTGAAGATATTTTTACTTTGAGAATAAGTTTTCCACTCCAAAGAGAAGAGAGTTTGAATCCATTCTCTTGGTTAACCATTTGTGTAGTCAAATTGAGCTTAGAACTTGAAATTCAGCTTGAATGAAGAGAATTTTGACTTACCCATTTGGTATCTCTCTCTCCTTTGCTATGAGTGGCTGATTTCACTTTTCTAGGGGTGTGTTGATAATGGGTGCTTAACAAATGGGTGTGGGTGTTGCTAATTCTTGCTTATAATTACTTATTTGATATGGGTCTAGTAGTTTCACCAAGTTTTAATCCTAAAATTGATGGTTGCAAACATTAATTGTCATTACTTGACTATGTTGTTGCTTGAAAGAGAATTTCATGGTTTCGGATATGAGATTACTAGTGGGAACTTGGGACTCCATTCAGATTTGAGGCTAGAAATAGCTCTTATCGATGAAATCACCCATTTAAGGGTCTAAGCTAGAGATAGTATGACCTCCCCAAGCTTGATCTTGGTTGTTTATTGCTTTGACCAATAGTGCTCTAACCGGGATTATTGGATATGTGGTTGTTGACCGTGGGATAAATAACCACGCCCATGACCAAGGCTACCTATGTCAATAAGCAAAATAAGTGTGAAAAGGCAAATACCCTATCCCACATTAAATCCCCATTGGATAGACATCCCTAGTCTCCTACTCAATTTGATACACCCACTTTACTTACTTGCTTTGTTTACGAATTGCGATTGTAGTGACAGAATCCTAATTCCCCCAACCTTTTACTTTCGTGTTTTAAGCATTTACTCACTTTGTGAACTCATTTCGATACAATCTGCATATAGATAGCATCAAGTCTCTGTGGGTACGACCCCGGCACCTATTGGGTACTTATAAATGTGTTTTGCTTGACGATCATCGTGCCTCCATATTTGGGGAGTACAATTTAAGCATTTATAAAAAATGGCACTGTTGCCGGGGACTTGAATTGAGAGCTATTTTTGATTGTTGATTTGAAGTCACTTTGAGAGTGTTTGTTTCTTTTACTTTTGTTTGTTGTTTGTGTTGTGATTAAGCAGGCTAGCCTATGAACGAGCCGATGACAATGAGCGTGTTGACAACTTCATGGAGGCCGACGAGGCTGAGCCTATGATCCAAGGGGGTGTGGGTGCAATCCACCTACCCCCCACGGTGGGAAATACTATTTTTCATGTGACTAGCACCATGCTCCACTTAATCCAAATGAAGGGCCTATTTGGTGGAGTAGCACATGTAGATGCCAACCGGCATATTTGGAAATTTGTGGAGATTTTCCAACCTTACATCATTCAAAACATCTCCCAGGAATCCATTCGATTGTGCATATTCCCTTTTTCTTTGACGGGGGAAGCCACGACGTGGTTGGAGGAATTGCCGAACTGATCTATAACATCTTGGGCTGAGTTGGTTGAAGCCTTTATATCGATATTCTCTTCTCCATCTCACATGATGAAGCTAAGAGACGAGATCACCAACTTTAGGCAACTCCCGGATGAGCCTCTACACGAAGTTTGGTTAAGGTTCAAAAAGATGCTTTTCTTGTGACCGAACCACGAGTTATCGAATAACGTATTGCTACAAAGCTTCTATCGGTCATTGAACTCTCTAAATAAGTCGATGGCTGACAACCTTGGAGGTGGCACCTTTATGGACTTAGAATTTCCCATTGCCTTGACTTTCTTGGAGCGAATGACAAACACCAACCACGCTTGGTATACAAGAGAAGCGGATGAGCCAATCTCGGGAGCAACCTCATACATCTTGGCATATGAAGTTCAAAAAAGGGGGGAAATTCAAGATGAGACCATTGATAAAATGATGACCCAAATTAATCTCTTGGCAAAGAATGTGATAGGTGCTAGGGGTGTAAATATTATGAGTATACCAGAAATAAAAGCTAGCGATGATGAGTTGATGACAGTCGTAGATGGTAAACTGTACTTTGTGGTGGCGGGTTCTCATCCCAGGTACTATCGCCCAAGGAAAGAGAATCAAGGTTGGATAAAAGATAATCGGGATTGATATAGTGATCAATACAATCACCGAGGCCCTTATGTGCCCCCAAGCAAAGCAGACTCCCTCCACCAATCGACCACAAGCAACCCTGGGCATTCTTGAAGGTATAAGACATGTTGTCATTAGTGCTGAAAAAGGTGGATACAAGAGCTTAAAAGTGAAGTCTCAAGACTTCATCAAACCGTAAGCTCTTATTCGACCTCAATCAAGCAGCTTGAGGTCCAAATGGATTATCTCTCTATTCAAATGAACCCGGGAAGAAAGGTGCCACTTCTTAGTAATGCCACGACCAACCATAAAAGTGACGGGCACATTATGGCTATTGTTACTAGGAGTGGACAAACAACCGATGAAATAAGAGAACCTGTCATAAAGCCAGGTGTCAAATCCAATGAGCCTATTGTTAAACCTGTCGTGGAACCAAGTAGCAAAGACGAGGAGAGTGCACATGAAAATATCGTTGAAGACCCGAGGGTGGGGATGATGCTTGGTGCACCCAATGCCCCTATGAGTGGTGAGATTGATAATGAGAAGGAGGATGGCGATATTGAAGAGAGTCCCCCTCCTGTGCAAGGTATGCCGACCTCACTTCCCAAAGGACCTCCCCCGTATCCACAAAGGCTTAACAAGAAGAAAGAGGAGCACAAGTTTAGCAAGTTTGTTGAGATGTTTAGCAAACTCTCAATAAATATTCCTGTAGTAGAACCATTGATGCAAATTCTAGGGTACTCAAAATTTATGAAGGAATTGCTTAAAAAGAAGAAGGTTGTTGACGTGGGCACCATTGAGATCTCACATAGCTGTAGCGCCGTAATGACTAGCAATGTGGTTACGAAAAGAGAAGATCCAGGTACGTTTACAATACCTTGTACTATTGGGATGTTTGTATTCCGAAAAGCCTTATGTGACTTGGGGGCAAGCATCAACCTGATGCCCCTAGTATTGGGATTGGGCGCGCCAAAGCCTACATCTATGAGATTGCTCATGCCTGATCGGTCTATCAAGCGTCCGGTAGGGATTCTATTTGACGTACTGGTCTAGGTAGATAAGCTTATTCCCCCAGCGGATTTTGTCATTCTTGATTGTGAGGTAGATATTGAGGTACCCATTATATTGGGGCAACCACTATTGGCCACAGAGAGGGCCCTTGTTGATATTGAACTCGGAGAACTCAAATTCTGAGTGGGGGAGAAAGTAGTGACTTTCAATGTGTGCCAATCCACAAGGCCTTCTGATGAATTGAGAGTGATATCAGTAATAGACTTGGAAGGATGGGGCCACGCCAATCGGATCAGCATGCTATACGACAATAACTGAGGTGGAGGTACTATCGTCGAGCCGCGATGTAAAATCATGCGCTTCTTGGAAGGCAACCCAAATTTCTTTAATTTGTTTTTGGTTATCTTTTGTTGTTTTTGGCGTGTTGTAGGGAATGCATGGAGTAGAAACTTGGACAAGTGAAAACATGGGCTGTGCAGAGTACGGTGCGGACTGCACGAACAATTGTGTATGTTGCACAGCTCATCGCATGCCAAAACAGAGTGCCTGGAAAGAAGTTGAAAAATTGGAGGTAACGTGCACTGGGCCGTGCGGTCCGCACGAGCCCAAGTACGCATCGCACCTCCGTCGCTTAGCAAACCAGAAGCTTGGGCAAACCCAGGGGAGAAAAAGGGCGATGTGCAAAATGTTATGCGGTCCGCACTAAGGCTGGTGCAAATCACATGTCGCGGCGTGCAAGAGGTAAATTTTAATTTTAATTGACCTAACCCATTGACCGACCCGACCCTTAGATTACCCAGCCAACTTTTCTCTTTCTTTTTCTTCTTAAAACTGCCTCCTTCACCACCTTCACCATAATTTCTCTCTAACTTCTCAATTTCTCTCTCAAAATTCTCTCTAAATCCCTCAAACTTGCCCAAAACCTTCTCCTCTTATCACCCAACCATCTCCACCGCGTCACCACTATCATCGCTGTTAGTTTCTCTGGGCAAGTCAACTGGGTCACCATTGTTGCACTACTAAAAGCTTCAATTTTTACTTCTCTCTGCCTAATCTTCACTTGTGGTAAGTTTCCCGATGTTAAATACTGGTTTTTATGAAGGTTGAGAACTTATATTGTGAAGCATTCTTAGTAGAATGTCCATGTTGATTTTGGGTGAGATCCGAAAATTTTGGGCCCCCAATTTTGAGTTGCATTGATAATTTTGCTTATTGTCAACTTGGTAGAACCTAAATTTTTCTAATGCATGTTGATTGGTAGTGAATTTTAGCCTTGAAATCTGCGTTTGGGGTGAAGCTTGAGTAACCCACTTGTGATTGATGAATTGTTTGCCCCAATGATAGATTGGGTGACATTCTTAAGGGCAAATCATCGTTAGTCATAAGGTCTTGTTTAAAATTGATTATGAGGGCTGAATTTTGCTACTTGTATTCCCATGATTCATTGTTACAAATTATCTTTGGGTGTATGATCTTGAGCGGGGAGGGGTTAATTACTGCTAAAATTAGTTGGTGCCCATTAATGCAAGTAAGGGCTTGATGTTCTCGATGATAGATGGGGTAACGTCCATCTTAAGGGAAGTCGTTAAGTTCTTTGCTTGCTTGTTGTGGTTGTTAATGGAAATCCGGAAAAGTCTGAGTACCCGGATGTAGTGGTCATGTATCCCTCATCCCCCTTGTTTAATGATTGATTGGTTTGTTGCGTGGTGCCAAGTACCTAAGCACATCTTGCTCTACTGATCACATGCGGAATTCAAAAGAACACAAAGAACCAAGAATTCTAATTGTGCCTTTGTGCATTTTGCATGCGATGCATAGATCTTGATGTGTGGGTCGCTCAAGGCATCGCAACATGTTGAAAAGAAATAGCCAGTCACTGCTTCGAGGGGTGAAGCGTGGTGCGATGTGCACTTGACTGGTGCGGACCTCACCAGCTTTGCACCTCGTTAAAAAAATCCCTGTAGGATTCTGATAGCTTGTGCGATAGCACATGCGACGCGCACTCCTTCTGGAGCGTTTTGCATGTGGTCCGCGCAAGCCATCAGTCACCTACTTTATTTTTCTAGTCCGTTGCATCCCATATTTTATAGTTTGTTAACTTTGTTTACCTTGTATATAGATGTGTAGTGCCTGCTACTAACCCCCATTTGCAGGAGTATGTCTTCCAACAGGCTTCATCAAAAGAGGCGTGCCACAAAACACGCCTCCAGTGCTGGTGTTCCTATACAAGAGGGATGGCCCAATAAACCACAACTCTGATTTGGGCTCAAAGGGATGGAAGCTTTATACCTCAAATTTTGGGAAAAACAACCATTCTTGGAAGAGAAGGGGTTCGAAGTGGAAGATTTTCAAGAAGAGTTCCCGAACATGCCAAAACAGTTTCACATAAGATCTTGGGAACATTTTGCCAAGACTCCGGGTCCCTATTTTCCTGAATTGTTACGAGAATTCTACGCTTCGTATCGATCCCGACTTGACATGTTGAAACACAAGGGTCCACTGAGTAAGTTACCATGCCTTAAGTCGGTATTGGTCTGAGGTAAGGAGGTGGAAATTACCCCCGCAGCCATCCACTTTGCCATTTGGGATGATGAACCAATTCCAGAGTCCATGTACTTTGAACATTTGGCTAAAAATGAAGATTAATACGAGTGGGTTGCTAGTGTCATAGCCGAAGGGAACCCCTTTTGGGCCATCTCAAAGGGGTAAATCTATTGCTCGGATCTTAAGTTCAAAGCTCGCATGTGGCTAGATTTTGTGAGTACAAGACTTATCCTAACTAGTCACACTACTAAAGTGACTATAGAGATGGCCATTCTCATTGCCTACGTCATGGATAGCCTACCCTTTAATGAGGGCAAAATCATAGCCGAACATCTCAAGAGAAAAGCTAATCATGACTCCACCTCCATGGCCTTCCCAGTCCTCATCAGTTTGTTATGCATCAAAGTCGAATGTCCTCTGTTCCATTCATTAGACAAGGTCACCCAAGCTAGGGGCATGGTGTGTTTAGACACAAAGCGGGATAAGGATGCCCCTCATGTCAAGAGAAAGCTCCTTGCTCAAACACCTCATGCAACCACAAGCAGGGCCCAAGTTGAGCACATTGTTCATAATCAGGCAGAGATTTCACCTCTGTCTTTAGGAGCATCAAGCAAAATACATGTGGCATCTCAGGCCACCTCCTCATCCGGTAACTTGCTAAAACTTGGTCAACTTACTAACAAGAATGAAGAGCTCCTCCATAAGTTGGCCAAAGACATTCCAACCTTAATTCAATCCACCATCAAGTCGGCCTTGAAACCAGTAATTTTAAGTGTGAGCAAGCTCTGTGCTAGAGTGGATACAATGGAAGTGGAAGTTGAGGAACTCAAGCAAGCGGTCACGCATTTTGAGCAAAATTAGGATCTTAATCTACCATCCCCAAGTTCAAATTCCCCGCCGAGTTGTGCTATCCCTCCCGATGATTGGTGCATAGGTTGGGATCCGATTGGAAATATCTGAGGTATAGAAGGACATGGCACAAGACAAGATTGGCCCCAAGATTTCAGAGTCAGTCATCCAAGATCACTTGGAACCTCCCATGACATATATAGGAGAATGGGAACTTCAGCCAAGGTTCTCCTAACACGAGTTGATGACTTATTTGGACAGATGGGTTGTGGACCCATCGGGGCTCATTCAAGTCCAGTGGGATCTATCGATTCCATCAGTGGAGGGATTTCAGATAGACCTAACACATGCCTATATACCACCATCGGCACCGCTAGCCCTACTGGCACCACAGCCACCATATCAGTTCTACTCAAGGAGGCGTCGTCGTCATCATTAGCCGATTCAGGGAGTTTTTGGCACTCTTCCTTAATTATATAACTCCTTGTGCATCGAGACTATGCTTACTTTAAGTTTGGGGGAGCCTGTAACTATTTACATTGTTTGTTTGTTGTGATGCTTATTGCCCTTGTCGGGTCTTTTGCTTATGCTTTTGTTTTGAGCTTATTTGTGCCCTCGCCGGGATTGATTTTTGGTTGTTGAGATTGTGTTGCCGGGTTGGTCTTACATGCCCTATTGTCTTACTATCCGTGCTTTGAAAATGCACTAAAGGTCTACGCCGAGGCTTGTTTTTAATTGAATCATAAGCGCACAATTGGATATCGCCTTGTTAATAGTAATTTAGCAATAAACTCCAAGGGTTTTCTTAATACCACGGTTCTTTTACAAGGAGCAAAAGTTTTGATTATTTTCTTTTTCTTTTCTTTTGTTTTTGTGTCAAACCGATTGGTGTTCCCTATGATAGATTGAGAGGCAACTTTATTAAGGGAAAACGCAAAGTTTTAGTCTTAAATTGAGTCCGTAGTTGCTTGTCTCGAAATGGGCCTACCGAAAAATCTTTCTTGGCAAATTGTTTTTGAAAATAAAAAGAAGAAGGAAAATGAATTTTTGAGGAAAAACATTCCCTTGTCATGACTTGCACACTCTCACTTTGGCTTGATTGACTCACAAACAAGTGTGTAATGAACTCGGAATAGCTTGTAAAAAATCATTTGCCCAAATTGATTTTGAGATTAATGAAAGAAGTCTTGTGGCATGATGCCTTGTGTGGTGAGGAGTTACATTGATTCTCGTGCATGCGTGTCATCTAGAACTTGCCCCAAATGTGATTCAAGGCAAAATTCTAGGTGTGACCGAGCTTGGAAGATGACTTAGGCCCTTTTTGATAGCCACTTCACCCAAGTGACTTCCTATAACATCAATCCTAGTGAACTCCTTTAAGCTTGTAACCGTTCTTTGGCACCTTGTTAACACCTTGACCTTTTTGAATCTCTTTCTTGGCACCCATCCTCCCTAATTGATTGAAAGTGAAAAGTACACTAAAAGCCTAAGTTTGGGGGGGGGGGGGAAATAAAAAGACAACATAGGCAAATGCCTAAGTTTGGGGGTGTATGTGATCAAATGAGGAGAAAAAAAAGAATGAACTTCAAGTGCAAGGTACCACCTAAGGTTTGAATTGAAAATTGCTCCAAAAGTGAATCCAATAAGCGAAAAATGAAAAGAAAAAAGAGGTGCTACCAAATGAAGGCGATACAAGGAGTTGAATGATCATTATTGGAAAGGAGAAGCTTGGGTTTTGTGAGGAAGAAATAAGGTGAAGTCAAAATTTGAAAATGTGAGCGGTGTTCAAAATGAGAACAAAGAGCATTAGGGAGGTTTAGTCACTTGAACCAAGTGAAATACTCACGTTAGCCCTAGCCAAAATCATAACTCACAAGTCCTTGGTGATTCTGAGCTCGGCTACCCTACATTAGTGGTGATTTACATGAAGGGCAAGCCTATGGTTCAACGCATATACACTTGAACTTCCTTGAGAGAGTGAGAGTCTTCTTGGTTCTCCTATAATCCCATTGTTTGTGAATTGAATGATTGTGAGCGGGATTCTCTCTTGTGGTGAGTGACATCATGCTCTCGAATTAAATCATGAAGTCTCTATTTCAATTGAGAGGAATGAATGAGATAAGTTGTGTGGCGAATCTCGAGGCAAACCTTTATGGTCCATGCCAATGACTTGAGAAGTTTAAATATCTTGTTTTGAATGACAAAATTCCCTTGGGTTTGAATGAGAAATGAAGTCCTTTTGGAAAAGGTTTTGAAATGACCAATTGCCTTGATATTGTGGTGGTTCATATTGAGATGAGCATCGTAGTTGAGTCTTTTATTTATTCTTTTTCTTAATTTTTAGTATAGAATAGTCTTAGTGCCCTGATTGAGTCTAGAACATAATTTATTCCTTGCCTTGTGAGTATCTTGCTCGAGGACAAGCAATAGTTCAAGTTTGGGGGTTTGATAAGTCGATAATCTACCAACTTATTGAGCCTATATCCATGAATTATTGCTATGTTTTGAATAAATTTAGAGGTTCTTATGGCCTTTATTAATGTCTATGCAGGTACTTAGGATCAAAGATAGAAAACAAGGAAATAGACCCAAAAAGAGCTCAGAAGGAGTGAAGTGTGAAGTGATCGAAAGAAGACAAAAATCTCTCCTGAGATGTGGTGCTTGTGCAAAACGCACAAGCCGTGGTGCGTTCCGCACCTCCCACCGCATGGAGCTTAGAATTGCCTGAAGAATCTGTCATAGGGTGCGGTCATCATGCGACACGCACAATCCATGGTGCGAACTGCACTCACTTTGCACGAGACCTCCCAAATCGGCTGAAGTCACTGGTTCAACTGAAGACGGTGTGCGACGCACACCACTCAAAGGGCAATTTTATCCTGAATTTTAGTGACGTTTTGGGAAACTATAAAAGGCTAATTTAGGCATAATTGTAAAAAGAATTCTTAAGTCCTAAATATTTTGAAGAGCTTTTTACTTTGACAACTAGTTTTCCTCTCCAAAGAGAAGAGAGTTTGAATCCATTCTCTTGGTTAACCATTTGTGTATTCAAATTGAGCTTAGAACTTGAAATTCAGCTTGAATGAAGAAGATTTTGACTTACCCATTTGATATATATCTCTCCTTTGCTATGACTGGCTAACTTCACTTGTCTAGGGGTGTGTTGATAATGGGTGCTTGACAAATGGGTATGGGTGTTGCTAATTCTTGCTTATTTGATATGGGTCTAGTAGTTTCACCAAGTTTTAATCCTAAAATAGATGGTTGCAAACATTAATTGTCATTACTTGACTATGTTGTTGCTTGAAAGAGAATTTCATGGTTTTAGATGTGAGATTACTAGTGGGAACTTGGGACTCCATTCAGATTTGAGGCTAGAAATAGCTCTTATCGACGGAATCACCCATTTAAGGGTCTAAGCTAGAGATAGTGTGACCTCCCCAAGCTTGATCTTGGTTGTTTATTGCTTTGACCAATAGTGCTCTAACCGGGACTGTTGGATATGTGCTTGTTGATCGAGGTATAAACAACCATGCCCATGACCAAGGCTAGCTATGTCAATAAGCAAGAATAAGTGTGAAGAGGCAAACACCATCCCCATTGGATACACATCCCTAGTCTCCTACTCAATTTGATACTCCCGCTTTACTTACTTGCTTTGTTTATGAATTGCGATTGTAGCGACAGAATCCCAATTCCCCTAACCTTTTACTTTCGTGTTTTAAGCATTTACTCTCTTTGCGAACTCATTTCGATACAATCTCCATATAGCTAGCATCAAGTCTCTGTGGGTACGACCCCGACACTTGTATGGTACTTATAAATGTGTTTTGCTTGACGATCTCCGTGCCTCCATATTTGGGGAGTACGATTTGAGCATTTATCAGCGGTCACAAAGAACAACGAAGAGGAAGCTTCATCGCGGTCGCGACAAGGGAAATCACGATCATGAAGAGCAAGGGACCAGGTGCTTCATCACTATCGCGAGGAAAAGGGATCCCGATCGCGATTAAGGCCTGAGGCCTGCACCTGCAACAACAAAATCTACAACTTTTGAAAAATTTAACGGGGCATTCTGGGCACAATCGAAAACCAATATTCACAAACTAGTAATACTAACAAAGTGGAAACAACGTTTCGAACTCAACAGAGGCCACAAAACTTCCATACGAGGTCGTCTCGAAGGAATGTTGACCCAAGTCAACACTAACTAACGCCAACCGAACATCTGAAATGAGCTCGGCTCACCTGGGACCCAAACCAACCAACTAACTAACACAAACTCGATATTTCGGAGCTAACCGCGCTGACGGAATTTTCATCCGAGGCTATCTTCTCCGAATGTTGACCAAGGTCAACCAAACAACCCCAACTAGCCTGAAAACACATAATGAGAGAGAATTCCAAGCTGAAAAGCTCCCGGATTCCGACTAAAGGTCCAACTAGACCAAAGTCCATGCTTCGGAGCTAACAAAACTGTTGGAATTCGAATTTGAGCACGTTCACCAAAAATGTTGACTGAAGTCAATGATTTCCATAGCCTAAAGCTCTAAAACAAGAAACGGCCAAACAAACCAAACAGATGGCTCGGGCACCGAACGACCAGTCCCAGCAAGCCATAGATGACTTGGGGCCACTACAGGCAAGCCCTAATGGTACAAGAAAGGCTAACACGCGTAAATGACCGGGAGGGTCATTACATCATCCACTACTAAAAAGACTTTCATCCCAGAAAGTCAGGAAAGAAGGAAAGACTAGAGATTAAAAGAACAAGGATACAAAGCCTGAACTACTCTCTTGGACAACCCGGGTAGCCTCTTCGACCGGATGGCACCCAACAGAACAGAACCAAGGAAAGCAACCAAGCCTAAACTCTTTACAAGCCAAGTAAGAATCCAAACTCAAACTCCAAAACACCAAGGGACTGCCAACCCAAACTTAACCTCGAGAATATCAACCGGAAGGCACGAACACAACACCAAACCAGAGAAGAAAGGTGACCAACACACAAAAGTCAAATCTTTGAAACCACAACCAAGTTTACCAGAAAAAGCCAACACCCAAAATTCTAACTCATGAACCCACTGATCTTTAAAACCCTTTTATTATGAACTGAATCATTTTGCACCACGAACAGAAAGCTTCGTGTAAGTCAGATACTCAACCCACCCTTGAAGCATCAACTGACACACCGGAGATCCATAGTCCCCGCTTATACTTCACTATGAACGAAGCCATCCTTTTTACTCAAACTCCTTCCAAGCCAATCTATAACCTACTACCCTTTGACATCCAAAACACTAACCCAAAGCACATACTCAAAAATTATAGTAGTTTTACGCCAACTGACCACCGACCAACGGATGAATACCTCTGCTAACATCAAACCAAATAACTGAACCCAACTGAACAACCCATTTGAACCCGACTGAATCTTGCACATCCAAGTTAGGAAAGACACGTATGAATACCCTATGTTGACGGAGAAACTTCCAAATTGTAGAATGAAACCAACCTCACTGAACCGGACCGAATCTGAATTAACTGAATATGAAGGCACCACGCAAATCTGCCCAACAGACCCAAACTAGAACCAAGATCTTGCAAGGAGTGTGGTAAGCCTTCCACGAAGTCCGAAATCACCAGATAAGCTCCAAACTCTAAGGATACTCAAACACCACTCAGATTTGAATTCGCCTTACAACTCTCACCTCAGGAAGAGTTCACCGTGCCACGAATATCAAGTCAAAACACCCCAAAGGCAAAGGAAAGGGTGCCTGGGGTTTAAAATTGCCATCTAGCCATAGAAATTCTTGCATAGCCCTTCAACTCATACCTTTGGCTCAAATCAACCCCTCTACTGTATCAACACACAAACCAACTATCTCGAAGAACATAACATATCGAACTTCTAGCCCATACTGGCCGAGTCTAACCAACATTAGAACCTCATATAAAAGACAACCCTTGAAGACCCAACTAAACAAGCATTTCAAACTCTGGGTAACGAAGACGACGATCAATCTCAAAGTACCATTAGAACTTAAAATAGCCTCGCTAGCCTTAACCCGCACAACCTGATCACATATGACATACACCACTGCTGAATTTCAAACTTACACCGCTGAGTCTGTCCAACCATGGTAGAAGGATTCTCGTACTATCTAGGACACTGCTCATACCTGGAATGTCCAGCCTAACTCAAAGGTTAGCCAAGGACTAGGTGTCCAAGGCCAACTGTCACCCTATAACGGAAAATGGGTAATATAATTTGTTCAAACTCAATGCCTTCCAACCCAAGAAGGTGCGATCGAAAGAAGCAACCACAAACCATCCAGAGTAGTTTGCCAGCCCATGATTCTGAAACCCAACTTTAAAATATCCAACCAAAGCCTTTGTCAAACCCGTATGCTGCCAATGAACCTTAGGAACCGAAGCCAACTACGCTTTGAATAACAAGTCATCCAATCTGTAGATGCTACTGAACCCCAAACCATTTGAAGGAAAAGCCACTGCAATATGTAAATGATCGAATTAAATCACCAACACACAACCCAAGGCCAACCTTTGTCGTCACCTCAGTCAACTACTAAAACACATAAGTACGAACAAGGAGTCATCTCCCTTCTTTTCCAACTAAACGAACCCTAAAAACTCCTTCTCAACTAAAATCTGGAGCCATTTGCTTATCTCCCATACTTACATTGTCCGAACTCAACAAGGCAGGAGAAAATAGGCCGAATGCCCAACTCACCCAAAATTCTATGAATACAACTCAACCACGAGGCTACGGTCAACACTTAGTCAAAAATGCTAAAGCCAAACTCAATCGCAATACTGATTTAAAAGCTCAACCAGAGGGCTACGATCAAAATTCATTCCAACTGAAACCGAGAAAATAATAAGACAACCCAACCGGATAAGAAACTGAAGGAGGCTATGGGAACAACCCACATACCTGCCAACCTGCTAAACCAACCAAGTAAAGAGGGTCGATTCTAATCACCCAAAAAACAAAATCAATCTATGCATGCTAGCATAACGATACCCCCCAACTTAAGACAAAGCTCAAACTCCGGGACAACCACCGGTAACACCAAACCAACATAAGGACTTCTAGCAACGCTAGAAAATATCCTAGGCATCAACCATCTAGGACCGCTCAAAAAGGAAAGACTCAACACAAGTCTAGAGCCACAACGAAATAGGAAACAAACCCAACCAGAAATAGACTAACAAGAACTACCCACAAGCTATAACTCTAGGTAAACACCTCACAAGAATAACTCACCCCCATCCACTACTAAGGAATAAACTACCACGAAAACAACGCATAAACACTACAACTCAGGTAGCCAAACAACTAAACAAGTAGCAGGTAGGCATATAAGCAAATAAATGATAGAAGGGAAAGAATCACAACGCGAACAGGACTATCACAAGTTGAAGGAAGCAAAAGCCTAACCTGGAGCACAGATATCAAGAATCTCTACCTCAGGCTCACTAGGAGGGGCATCAGACTGACGGGGTCTAAATTTGGACTGAGTAGTCGAAGCTGAAGGCTCAACCATCCCTCCCGGGGGGCAATCTAAAGAGAAGTAACCAATCAATCTACAATCATAACAACCAGGCTAACTGTGATATGCAATCGTGGGGCACTTCCTAATAAAGTGCCCACGCTTACCACACCTGCGATAACCCTTACCAGAACCACTAGCTCAAAAGACACCTCGAACCACCTGGGGACCACCCCTACTACCCTGCACCCCACCTCTAACCGGTGGCACTGAAGCCTTGGGAGATAACACCTGCTGACCCTGCTGGCTGGAAGATGGAATCATGGGACAATCGCTAGCAAAGTGCCCACGTACACCGCACTGAAAACAAATCCCAATAGATACATATGGGCAAGGAGATCTCAGTGAACCTGATCGGCCACCGCAGCCTACACAACACAAAAGCAAACCTCGAGGAATCTGAGCCGCACCATGACCACTAAGCTCAATGTGCCCTGAGCCACTATCCCCTGGGACCTGTGGAGCAACTGAAACTGGCCTGCTACATTAGAAGTAATGAAACCTATCTCTGGTGGAGAAATTCCTATCTCAAGTCTGGAAACCTCGAAAACTATCCTGGCCATGATGTCTCTTAACACTACCCCCATAAGCCTCACAACACAAACCCTCGATAGCCCAAGCATGATCTATTACCTGAAGGAAGGTCATCCCAACTGTAACCAAATGCTCAGTCGCCAAACGGAGCAGTGAAATCAAACCTCCAACAAAGCTCTGAACCCTATGAAACTCTGATGGCACAGTCTTAGCAGTACGCCTAACCATCTCATGAAATCTCACCTCATAGTCCAATACCGACATACAACCCTACAGAAGAACTAGAAGCTTAACCCTAACTGAAGCACCGCTCATAGAACAGGGTACTGAAACACCCACCGGAGGACTCAGAGTGCTAGCCACGGTGTCATGAAGAACTGAGGTAGCTATAAATCCAATCGGAGACTGGGCTGGCCCTACACCCCCTATCTGATATGGTAAACTCTCACTCTGAAGTCCTGGCGCTGACGGAAGCACTGAAGAAACAAGCACAGAAGCCTCGACATCAACCGCTGTCGAACTCATCTTAGGCATCTGAGAAGGAATGAAACAACCAAAGTTTAGAAGTCAATAGAGCCAGGAACGCACGATTAGAAGCCAAGAATATATAACTCTTCCTAACAATACCCTATAGCCTCTCGCAGATAGGATACATACGTCATTGTACTAATCTGTAAGACTCTACTTAGACACTTGCTTCTTTACCATGACACTGATGAACCTAGATCTTTGATACGAAGCTATCACGACCCAATTTCTCAGGTTATGGTGGCACCTAAAACCTCCCAGTAGGCGAACCAATTCCCGTAGCCCAGAACGGTTAGTAATGGGCTACTACTTAACCAATACACACCATAAGAAAAAATAAGCGGAAGCAGCATATAAAGATAAGGACAAAGCGGAAGCAACAATCGAAATATATACAAATGAAACTACACCAACTCCAAGACTTGGTATCGATAGTACATAAGCTTCTAGTAGAATATAAGTGCTAGAAGTAACAAAATGATAAGTACAACTATCTCCGAATATACAAAGAGTAATTGTACAAAAGATAAGATGTGGTTAAGCCCCGATTGTCAAGTGCTCACCGTAGTCTCGGATATCCAAAAATTGCACGAGTCTCTAACGCGATCAACGGCGAAAGCTCAACTAATATTTGCACCAGAAAGATGTAGAAGTGTAGTATGAGCACCAACTGCTAAGCAACGGGTACCCAGTAGGCATCATCGTCCGACTGAGCGCATATAAGATATAAAATTAGTAATAAGCAGAATACAAGAAAGCAGTCACAAAAAACAAGGAGGAAGCACCAGGAACTAGAACAAAGAGTAATCAAACATGAATTAAAGGTACAACATGCTAGCACAGAAAGTATACATACACATGAACACATGTGAAAGAAGGAAAAACGCACCCGGGATCCTTGCAAAAATAGTGTAAGTAAAGAGAGAGAGAGTTCAGAAAGATGGCGTTATAGCGGTAACCTTAAGTAAAAAGGAAGAAAGGAAGGCAATCCAACATAACCAAACTAGAAGGCATACACTAACATAAACATGCTTTACACACCAACTATCAAGATAAGTATAAACCGAGATCAATCTCACAAATACAAACCTAGAACGGAATAACTAAACCACCCTAACCGATAGCTACTACTCAGAGTAAAGATAGAGAAAAGGAACCAAAACACACAATTCGCTCATAAGGCCACACAATAATGCCTCAATAATATAGGACTCACTAGCCCCTCAATACTCAAAGCCCAAAACTCGCAGCCTCAACAAGCTAACACTTCCCAATCCACAAGAACCAAGGACCATAACCATCTCTATAAACTGACAGAAAAATATAATCTACCTATAATTCCAACGGCCGCCCATACAATCGAGGAACACAATCAAGTGAAAACATACCCTCCGACCGCCCAAACAATCGGAGAGTACACTGAACACACATCAAACAAGGGTGGAATCTGGGTAAAATATGCATGATGATGATAATTATGGAATCGGTAATAGTAACTCTGTATGCACCTCCCCCGGCACACCGGCAGGAGGACCCATGGTGGGATGTACCAGCTATACACCATCCGACACCGTATACCCCTCCTTTGGCGCGCTTGGCCTCTCTGCCAGGTCCTGGAATGGCAGGGCCTATGGAGGTCCCCAACCATATACAGTAATGAACATGAAATCTCAGAGAATTAGAACATCGAAGTACGTGCCCAGGATTGAACTGGGTCTAAATTAGTAGCCAAACCTCAATAACCCTTCTAAAGGGTGCCTAGAGTACTTCCGAGTCTAAATTAGTAGTAAAAGTCCCAATAACCCTCTGAAAGGGTGCCCAGAGCGTATCTGGGTCTAAACCAGTAATAAAATCAAGTCTAGTGTTTTTGCCCTGCCGAGCCTAGTATCAGTAGAAATCAACTCTAAAATCATCCAAATCCCATTTTATCATCACTTAAACAAAAAATGGCCCCCTAGGGCCATGCAAGGTTTAATAAACCATCTCTAGTAGGCCCGAAGCCAAAACATTGATAAAACATATAGGGAAAACCTTTTTCATGGATGATATGGTCGCACACAAATATAATTTAGCCCAATGGCTCACAAACATTCCTAGCGACCCTGCACAAGCTCAACTAGCTCTACAACAGACATAACCAACCTAAAATAAAAGCTCTATGTCTAGGACTTGCAGACATTGCCAAATAACCCACCATCTATGTTCCAGAGTCAATACAATGCCACACAGGACCACAAGGGTAATGTACAATACTGATACGAATACTACAATAAACGTATGAAATAAACGGACAGAAAAGGGGGACAGGTCTGGGGTACCAACCTATAACAACCCACTTAAGAATGCTAATTAATGCAGTTATAGCTTATATACACAGAGTCTAGGTAGGGAAAGACATAACCTAACTGTCGTCCGATGAATAGTTGCGGGGACGACATTGTCCAGGCTCAAACTACTCCTGGAAGCTCCAAATTGTAAAACCACTATCAATAAAATAATCTACACATCAAAACAAGTCTAACAATACCCGTAAAACTATAGAAATAGCTGGGTCAAAATTTGGGTCACCTGCGAGCTCGTGGGCCCCGCAATCCAAAACCAAAAATGAAAGAGCGCACCGTGATCACCATACTCCTAAGTGTGCATGCTCAGAATATGAATAAATTTAACTAGGGTAAATGGTTCAAAACAACAGCCACTTCAAGAACAAATTAAGAATCAAAGGGGATGAATTTAACTGATTTAAGTGGATAAAACTCACCAATAATGATGGACGAGCGATCAAGGCCAAGAAATGTACACCCCAACACCAAGAATTGAGTCAAAACAGTGCTTATACAATCTTGGACCATTATCAATGGAGAAATTGGTTTTTAGAGTGAAGAAGATGAACTTGGGGGCTTATATACTGCCCGGGGGTCCTTCATCGCGATCGCGAAGGGACTCCTCACGATCGCGAGGACCACGCTAGCTAGACCATTGTGATCGCGAGGACTAGCCATGCGGTCGTGAAGAATAAGAGAGAGAAAGATTCATCGCGGTCGTGACAAGGGACATCGCGATCATGGAGAGCAAGGGACCAGACGCTTCATCGCGGTTGTAAGGAAATAAGGAAACGGGATTGCGATCGCGATTAAGTCCTGAGGCTTTCACCTACAACAACAAAATCTGCAACTTTTAAAAAACTCAACGGGGTATTTCGGGCACAATCGGAAACTAATATTCACAAACTAGTAATGCTAAAAGAGTGGAAACAATGTTTCAGACTCAACGGAGTTGACAAAACTTCCATACGAGGTCGCCTCAGAGGAATGTTGTGATAACGCTCAAAGTACCACTCCAATTTAGAAGCGTAAGCGATCGTTGTCAAATATAGAACCCAACAAAGGTTGGGGTCGATCCCACAGAGAATATGGTGAAAGTTAAGTCTTTAGTGAATTAGTTGACTAATGGTCAATAGTTTCCGGTAAATAAAGGGGGGGTTTTGTGTGAACAATGTGTAAACAAAACGAACAATAATGTAATCAAGATGAGAGAGAACTAGGGAAGTGTTCACCATGGCGTTGTAACAATGTCGACTCTAAGCTTAACCGGGTTCTTTCTATATGCGTGTCACGATGTGATTGAATTAATGGTATCATCTAAACGTTTCTCAACCAAATAGACGAATTTACTTTTCAATTCTCTCGAACTTGAAAAGGTGTGCTTTTAGATTTCAATCCTAAACATCAAGTAGATTAATCTAGTTACAACATTAATTATAAGACGAGAGTTGGTAGTCTCGAATCCTCATCGTTAATCAAGTTTCCTGGTTTTAATCTCTTTACTCAAGCAAATTAAACCTAGGCATGTTCTAATGTTTGCAACCACTAGAAAACGTTAAATAATGAATGATTAGCAATGTGACAACATATATATTGAACCCGTCGCTACCCGGAATCTATATCGCTACTTTAGCCATGGCTCCCACAACCCTAGTTGTGGGAGGTTTAGTTAATCATGCTTGTAGAAGAATAGAAGAAAGTCATATTCATAATAAAGAAAAGAGATCCTTACAATGTAGTGAAAACAATCTTCAATTAGTCCAAAAACAAGAAAATAAAGATCCCAAGAACAAATCAAGAACAAGATTCAAGGAGGAGGAAAACGTGTGTAGCGTGTTTCCTCTCTCAAAAATCGCTCAAAAACTCCTAAAACTATTGGGAGAACTATTGTAAAAAGCTTGACAAATAAAATAAACCTAACATAGGGTATTTATAGGAGTCTAGGAAACAAATCCCAAAAACGCTCGGATTCCGCGTCGCCGACTGTCTCAACTTGACGGCCAGGCTGACGGACCGTTACTCGCTTGACGGACCGTCGCCTTGGCCGTCACCACTAGGCAGTGGAGCAACTCATCTTGACGGTCACTGTGATGGACCGTCACCACTTTGACGGACCGTCACGGCGGCCGTCACTCCTAGGAAGTGGCCTGCCACCACTTGACGGTCTCTGTGACGGACCGTCACATGTGTGACGGACCGTCACTCAGGCCGTCACTCTTATCCAGAATGTCTTTTTGCTCGTATTTCCTTCTGTTTCCGTGTTTGTCTCCATTTCCTACAAATATAACATAAACACATCAAAAACGACGACGGTTGCTTGAAAACGTACGATTGTTCTTAGTTAAAAGGAGTCGAAAGGCAGCTATCCTAACAATCAATAGATAATACAGAAATCTTGGTGCCCTCACCACAAAGAAATCCAACACACACGATTTGGGACTAGGAAAGCGCTCACACTCACAAACGATTTCAAACAATGCACATGCGATACCATAGGCTTGCCCTTACTATTCTATTTCAGTTCTTCAGAAAGCCGCTCAGGATCACTACAGGACTTGTTTTGGCTTGTAATGAGGCTTCAGGTGCAGGTAGGATACATTTAGGGGTTAGTGACTAAGCCCTCCTTGGACCCACCGACGTCTTATTACCACACAACTTTACTTTGTCCATCCTTATTCACCTTTTTATTTCCTTTTCTCTAGCTACAGGTGCGGCCTCTTTATTTTGACAATTCTTTTTATTACTTTTTCGATCTTTTTCATCTCTTTTTTTTTCTTTTCTTAGGCACACACCCGAATTTTAATTCTATTCACAACCAATCTTCTCCATTCTCTTTTTCTTATTATTTACCTCCATAGTAGCCACCCTCAACTTAGGCTGATTGCCTGAGTTGAGGTGCACGATGTCCAAGGGAGGACCAGGGCCAAAACAGGGTTTACCTCTATAGTAGCCACCCTCAACTTAGGCTGATTGCCTGAATTGAGGTGCACGATGTCCAAGGAAGGACCAGGGCTAAAATAGGGATTCACGTTAAACAGGAACGGTGACAGGTTATTGAAAGAATAAGATCAATTATGGCTCAAACAGGGATCAAAGGGATTATTTATATTTGGACGGTCTTTCAGGTTAAGTGGACTGCATACAAAAAGGGCCTGTGATCCTTTCCTAAGCAACCAAACTTCGAACTTAACAAAATAGACCGGTCAAGTTCTAGATGCATGCACAGAGTCAGAATTTATAACAATAATCTCACACTCTCTTGGCACCAAGAAACTATATCGCTACCAACTATCAAACAACCGCTCAGCTTAAGCATACTCATTCTAATCATACTCACACAATGACATTCAAGGATCCAGACAGTCAATCGTTTCAACATAAGTACAAAACCAGAAATTTTTTAAAAGGGGTCCTTTTAGTCAAAGAAAAACGCCATGCTCATCACTATAGACACTAAAAAAAACAAAAATTTAAAAATAACAACCTAAACATGCCGGTTCTACTAGATAGCACACCGGAGGGAAAAGAACTCGGAAACAAAAACCCTCGGTGGTGACTCACAGGTTTCCCAACACCCTCAACTTAGACTCATGCATTGTCCCCAATGCATCCATATGAAAGCTAAAAACTATGAGAGAAAGGAATACCTGTGAAGTCGATAGGACTAAGATTCTGGAATGATATTGGAGACCGCCAGGGTCTCCAAAACAGGAGAACTTGATGGAGTGTGTGCACGTGACACACTTCTGTTGCGTTCCAGCTTCTTCTTTCATTGGCTCCGCAGCTAGTCGCGACAACTTTTTCGCTCTTTCTTTGCAGATTCTCTTGCGGTGTTTTCATTTCCTTGATCTATTTTCACCGCCTTTCTCTACACGTTTCCCTTCTCGCACCATCCTTCTCACAATAGCTAGAGTCTCAACCAAACCCTTCTACTCAAGATGCACATCCGCAGGCGCTTCCTCAATAACATTGACGACCGCGACCACCCTCATGTCACTTGGTTGCTTCATCAATTTAGACACATCGAACTTGACAGCTTCATTGTTTAGCCTGAAGGTCAGTTCGTTTTTTTCCATGTCAACCAATACTCTTGCCGTAGCTAGCAATGGTCGTCCCAAGATTATGGGAAGTTCAAAATCTACTTCGCAATCCAAGATCACAAAGTCAGCGGGGAAGATAAGCTTACCGATCTTTACTAGCACATCAGACAATATTCCCACGGGTCGCTTTACCGAACGGTCAGCCATCAACACTCTCATGGACGTTGGTTTAGGAGCTCCCAAACCCAATTGTTTATAGACTGCTAGCGGCATCAAGTTGATGCTAGCACCAAGATCACACAACGCTCTTTCGAAGCCGAGTTTCCCAATCGTACAGGGAACAGTAAACGCACCTGGATCTTCCTTTTTGTCTACTAACGACCTTGAGGAAATAGCACTGCAGTGGTGGAGGTTGTCTTCCGGTTCAAAACTTACCGACCTCTTCTTTGTAATCAAGTCCTTCATGAACTTGGCATAACCGGGTATTTGCTCAAGCGCTTCCACCAATGGGATGTTTATTGATATTTGCTTGAGCATGGTCAGGAAATTTAGGAACTTGCTGATGTGCCGCCATTTTACGGCACTTTCGACTCCTTTTAACTAAGAACAATCGTACGTTTTCAAGCAAGCATCGTCGTTTTTGATGTTTTTATGTTATATTTGTAGGAAATGGAGACAAACATGGAAACGGAAGGAAATACGCGAAAAAGAGCATTCTGGATAAGAGTGACGGTTCAGGTGACGGTCCGTCAAGGGTGTGACGGTCCGTCACCCAAATCGTCACACCAAGGCAGCAAGTGAGGCAGTCCACTGCCTAAGGGTGACGGTCCAGGCGACGGTCCGTCAACCCTGTGACGGTCCGTCAGCCTGGCCGTCACACTTAGGCAGTCCGCGACGCGGAATCCGAGCGTTTTTGGGATTGGTTTCCTAGACTCCTATAAATACCCTATGTTATTTTTATTTTAATTATTCATTCACTATACAATAGTTCTCCCAATAGTTTTAGGAGTTTTTGAGCGAGTTTTGAGAGAGGAAACGCGCTACACACGGTTTCCTTCTCCTCAAGCTTGTTCTTTAATCATTCTTGGGATCTTGGTTTTTCTTGTTCTTGGATATTTGAAGATTGTTTTCACTATATTGTAAGAATCCATTCTCTTTATTATGAATACAATTCTCTTCTCTTTTCTTTATAGCATGATTAACTAAACCTCCCACAACTAGGGTTGTGGGAGCCATGGCAAACGTAGCGATATAGATTCCGGGTAGCGTTGGGTTCAATATATGTATTGTCACGTTGTTAATCATTCATTATTTAACGTTTTCTAGTGGTTTCAAACATTAGAACATGCCTAGGTTTAAGTTTGCTTGAGTAAAGAGATTTAAAACCGGGAAACTTGATTAACAACAAGGATTCGAGACTACTAACTCTCGTCTAATGATTAATGCTGTAACTAGATTAATCTACTTGATGTTTAGGATTGAAATCTAAAAGCACATCTTTTCGAGGTCGAGAGAATAGAAAAGGAAATTTGTCTATTTGGTTGAGAAACGTTTAGACGATACCATTACTTCAATCACATCGTGACACGCATATAAAAAGAACCCGATTAAGCCTAGAATCGACATTGTTACTAACGCTATGGTAAACACTTCCCTAGTTCATTCTCCTATTGATTATCATTCATACGTTAATTGTTCGTTTTGTTTACGCATTGTTTACACAAAACCCCCCCTATTTACCAGAAACTATTGACGACTAGTCACATACTTCACTAAAGGCTTAATCTTCACCATATTCTCTGTGGGATTCGACCCCAACCTTTGTTGGGTTCTATATTTGACTACGACCGCTTACGCTTCTTTAATTAGAGGTGTAGTTTGGGCGTTATCAAAAAGTGGCGCCGTTGCCGGGGAATACGGTTGTTAATTAAGTCTAGTGTGTTTATTTGACTCTTAGTCATAATTTCCTGCTTTACGTTTATTTGTTGTTTTTGTCTTTGACAGGGTACACAGTTGTGCATGCCAAGTACCCAAAGTTCGGGGGAACAAATTTTACCTTACGACCCCGAGCTTTCTAGAACATTGAGGCGGAATATGGCCGCACAACTAGAGGCAGCGAGGATCGCTGCAGAACTGCAGGCCCAACAAAATCTGAATGCTGGTGGTCTGCAGGATGAGATCGCACGGAATGATGAAGATCTCGACTTAGATGGAGCTGGCGCTACGGGCGCCATTGTTGTTCCACCGCTACCGCCCGGAGCCAAATTCAACATCACTAGCACGATGATCCAACTGTTGTTGAGAGGAGTGTTCCGAGGTGTCGCTGGGGAGGATCCAAACCAGCACCTAATGAATTTCGTGGGCATATGCAAGTCGTTTGAACTACCGGGCGTGAGTCAGACAGCGATCAGGCTCAGGTTGTTTCCGTTGTCTCTGTCTGATGAGGCAGCGTTGTGGTTGACAGAGCTGACCCCTGACTCTATCGCAACTTGGGGAGAGTTGAGAGGAGCTTTCCTAGAAAGGTTCTTTCCTCCCTCTCGGATGATACAGTTGAGGGACGAGATTAGCAACTTTAGGAAGCAACCGCACGAAGCACTGCACGAGACTTGGTTGCGATTCAAAAAGAAGATAACACAATGCCCGAACCATCAGTTGACCGATAACTTTTTGATGCAGACGTTCTTCCGGGCACTGAATTCGGCTACCAAGCCGACATTAGACAACGCAGCAGGTGGTGCATTCATGGGTCTTACCTTTGTTGAGGCCACAACTACGGACAGGCTCACCAAAACCAACAGGGCCTGGCACACACGAGATTCAGAGGTTGCAGCTAGCACCTATACCGTTGGTATGTCAGCAGAGCAGCGTAGGAAAGAGGAGGAGCGCGACCAAGACATGGCGCATCTGAAAACGCAGTTGGACCTACTGACCAAGCACTTGTTCTCAGGAGGTATGGAGAAGGTACAAGCGGTGGGTTCCCAAGGTATGGAGACTGAGGAGGGGAATTACTTGGGGGGTTTCCAGGCCAATGGCCAGGGAAACCAAGGTCGGAACTACCAGAGAGACAACCACTATGAGAAAGATGGTTACAGAGATCGCGATCAAGGTAGCTGGAGGAATAACACCGATAGAGGTGGGTTGTATGTACCACCTGGTAATCGGGACAAAGCTGGCAATGAGGCAGGACTTCCAAGCTAGAGAACATGATGGCGAAGATGCTGCTAAAGGTGGAATCGACTGACTCTGGGGTAAAGGCAATGCGGACTGAGTTATCAACATTGAGCCAGGTAGTGGAGTCACATTCTACCGTGATCAATCAATTGGAGCAGCAAGTGGGGCAAATCTCAGCGTCTCTGAACCAAAGGAAGGTAGGTACCTTGCCGAGTGACACGACTCATC
>QJPP01003231.1:0-85548 GCA_003996215.1 Jaltomata sinuosa | reverse complement strand
CAAAAGTCCGGAGTATAAGCCCCTCGAAGCTGCTGCTCATGCTCATCTCTACTACGCGAGTACACCAAGATGTCGTCTATAAAAACTATCACAAATGAGTCCAAATACGGGCCAAGAACCCTGTGCATCAAGTTCATAAAGGCTGCGGGGGCATTAGGCAACCCAAAAGACATCACCAGGAACTCATAATGGCCATAACGTGTCCTGAATGCTGTCCTAGGGATGTCCTCCGCCCTAATCCTCAACTGATGGTAGCCAGACCTCAAATCAATCTTTGAAAACACGACTGAACCCTGAAGCTGGTCAAACAAGTCATCAATCCTCGGCATCGGATACCTAATCTTCACTGTCACCCTATTCAGCTGCCAATAATCAATACACATGTGCATCGACCCATCCTTCTTCTTCACGAAGAGAACAGGAGCACCCCAATGTGACACACTAGGTCTAATAAACCCCTTAGCTAACAGATCCTGGAGATGCTCCTTAAGCTCCCTCAAATCAGCAAGAGCCATATGGTAAGGAGAAATAGAAATGAGCCTGGTGCCCGGCTCTAGATCAATAGCGAAATCAATATCTTTCTCAGGTGGAAGGCCTGGCAGGTCGGTAGGAAACACATCGAGGAAGTCTCTAACCACAGGAACAGACTCAGGAGAAGTAGGGTCAGCAATAACATCTCGGACATATTCTAGATAAGCTAAACACCCACGGGAGATCAACTTCCTAGCTCGAAGACAAGAGATGATCCCAGATGGTGCATGGCTAACAGAACCCTACCACACAACCGGGGATACACCGGGCACATCTATTGTAATGGTCTTGGCATAACAATCCAAGACCACACGGTGAGAGGATAACCAGTCCATGCCCAGTATCACATCAAAATCTAGCATATCAAGAATCATCATATCACTCCAAGTCTCTGAATCACCAATAGATTGCATACATGATCTCACAATCCGATCCACTACTAAAGAATCTCCTACTGGGGTAAAAAATGAAACAGGAACAGATAATGGCTCACTAGCCAACCCGAAACAAGGCAGAAAGTAGGCAGATACATATGAACAAGTGGATCCAGGATCAAATAAAGCCATAGCAGACTGATGGCACACAAAAATCGTACCTGTAATCACAGCATCTGAGGCCTCTGCCTCTGGTCTCCTAGGGACCGCGTAAAACTGACGACGACCTCCACCTGCACGACCGCCATCCCTACCACCTGCTCTGCCACGCGGAGCACCACCACTACTCTGACGACCACCCCCTCTAGCCGGAGGCTGAACTGCTCGTAAAGGCTTGGCCAGCTGAACTGTACCCTGCTGAGGGAAATTTCTAGCAAAATGACCAATCGCAACACAAGTAAAACAAGCCCCTGACGGCCTACTCAGTCGAGATGAACCAGCAGATCCCGTATGACCACCACGACCTGATACCCCAGAAACTGTACCCCTCGAAGACTAGCCGCTATAGCCCTGATGGCTGCTCTGAACCTGCTCGAACTGGGTACTACCAAAAGTCTGAAGGGAAGCCTGAACCGGTCGGATGGACTGACCCTGGTGCTGCTGTGGCACAGGTGAAAGTAAGAAATAATGCAGGGGTCCTTGCAATAACAGTGTATACATAATAAGTTTACGAAATGGACGGTATACCGGTAACCTCAAGTGTAAGAAGAAGAGAGAAAGAGTAATGATAGGCATGCTTAGAGACATGAATCAAGCCCAACTAATCATACCAATCTCAAATCTAGCAACTAACAGTCTAGCAGTAACTAATTTCATAATTAACCCTAACAGGGAACAATTCTACAAGTAAATAACAAGAGTCTACCTACAGTCCCCCGGCCGTCTATACAATCGGGGAACACAAACAAGTGAAAACAAACCCTCCGACATCCCATACTACCGGAGCGTACAATCAACAAACAACAAACAATGGTGGAGCCTCAAACAATGAATGATATGATGCATGAAGATCTCAAGTGAAATGGTATCTCTGTATGTACCTCCTCCGGTGCCGATCCGGCCCAGCAAGTAGGTTCCATGGAAGGACACTGCCCGTATACCTCTACTCCGGTGTATACCCTTCCTCCGGCACATGCATCCCGAAGCCCCAAACCCAGATGTCAAGGTCCATGGAGGTCCCTGACCCCATACTAAAACTCAGTATCAAAACATGTCGTCCGGGAGCAAGTCCGGGTTCAAGATAGAGACCCAGTCTCTAATATGCGTGCCCAGACCCTGTCCAAGACTAAAGTAGTAGGAAAATATCTCAAAAACCCCTTCAAGGGTGCCCGGGCATAATCGGGTCTAAACAGTAGAAAGTCATCTCGGGTGCTCGGTCCGACCGAAGCTAAAATTATCTCAGGTAGCAAGAAAACTCAACTAGCACCCCGGCCCTGCCGAGTCTAGCGTTAATCGTAATACAAATCATAATTTTACCTTCTTTTACCCAAGAATATTCACAAGTTAAATCAAACCATTTCCAATTCATTTTCATCAAAAACGGGCCCCCGGGGCCATGCAAGGTTTAGAAAATAGTGTCAGTAGGCCCGAAGCCCAAAGCATAGTAAAACATGGATAAAACCTCTTTATATGTTTGGAAATGGTATGATCACACACAATAGCTGCCCAGCAGCTCACAATCAACCTATCGACCCTGCACAGGCCCACAACTACTCAGCAAGCATAACCAGCCTAGAAGGATAATTCTATGCCCAGAACTCGCGGACATTCCCAAAATCCCACCTTCTATGTTCCAGAGTCAACAAGGTCTCACGGGACCACAAGGATAAATAAAATATATCGGCAAGTACTACAAGCAACGGAGGAACAAAAGTAGGCGGACATGAATAAAGCGGTCGAGGTTTGTGGTACCAACCTAATAAACCCAACCCAAGGATGCCCATTAATACAATTTTATCCTATATATATGGAGTCTAGGGAAAATAAACCGTAACCTACCTGTCGTCCGATGACAAGCTCAAACCTCTCTGAAAAGCTCCGAAATGAAATTAACTCGAATTCGGGCTTGAATAACTTGACGTAGGTAATCGATTTTGCTTTTGAGAGTTCAATACAATATATCATCAAACAAATGGTTCTTCAGCAACTCTCCATAATGATTTATATACACTTAGTAACCATGTTGCTGAAAGAAGAAACTTTCCTTTTTAAAGAAAACAAGAATCAGAAACTAGTAACCTTAAGCCTATGTATAAATGGACTATAGAATATTTAATTAATATGCTATGTCATTGATTACTAATAACAGCTAAGATGGCTACTATCATTACTCATTTATTGGACACTCCCTCCACTTCCACGTGGAAGTGGATGTGGCACACCACAAGATTTTTATCCCGTTATATATATATTCGGGTATTGCATAGGTTCGTGGTAAAATATATATAACTTTTTAAATATACCATAACTAATAGAAAATCATTTCCAATAAAACTTACTATATTATAATAATAATTTTCAACATAACTAAATTTACTATCTCCATTAAAATATTACAATGTATACAAACCTTATAAAATAAGTACATACACAATTATATCATAATAAAAGTATTTTTCATAGACCTTTAAAATACTTAAAAAAAGGTAATAAAAAATATAACTTTAAAATAAAATATTTTCAAATATACGCGCGATGCTAATAAAATTCTTAAATTTAGGTTCGCAATTTACCATCGCACGATTTTGATACTCAGAACTCTCTTGGAACCCTCCCTTATGTTTTCTCACTGTTTCAGAACTGAAATGACGTTTTAAAACGTGAAGTTGAGGCTTTAAATTGATCTTGACCTGACCCGGTTCGCGACCCGGTTTCTGCCAGACAGTTCGCGGTAAGACAGTCATAACTGTTTACTCCGAGATCAGTTGGACGTGAGGTTTTGTGCGTTGGAAACTAGACTCGTAGACCTTCGATTTTGTATTTTTGGGGACTTCTAACTCTTTATATATTGAGATAAAATCCCTAAGACATTTTACCCAAAGTTCAGAAAATTTATTAAAGAAACTTACGATAACTTTTACCGACTTGCTTGACTTCAAAACTTATCATACGACCAAACAAATGGACCCGACACCGAAATACCAGTCCCGATAAGCCTTAAATGACTTGGGGCCGCTACAAACAAGCTCTAACGGTTCAAGGAAAATGTATACGTGAAAATTACCGGAAGGGTCATTACAACCTCCTTTTGGTTCTTACCATAGATTCTGATCTACCACCTCTCTATTCTGCAACATATGTTTCCACACTTGTGAACCACCTTTCCACTGAACTAGGGTAGAAATTTGCTTCTTGCAATATTTATTCAACAAGAAGTTTGACCATAAAGTATTTTGAGTTCTAAACTTCCACCAGAGTTTTGCATACATGGCTTTAGAAACATCAAACATAGACCTAAACCTAGCCCACCTTCATTCTTGGGTAAGCATACTTTCTCCCAAGTAGCCCAGTGCTTACTTCTGCCTATCAACTTGTTACTCTAACAAAATTTAGCAAAAAATCTATGGAGTTCTGTTATAACACACTTTGGAGGTACTACAACAGATAAAACATGAATTGGAATGCTTTGCAATACACTGGAAATTAACACTTCCTTGCCTCCAAAAGAGAGCATGTTACCTTTCCAAGCTTGAAGTTTGTCCTTCACCCTTCTAATAAGATCTGAATAGTGCTCCTTTCTCTTTCTAGTATGGGTAATAGGGAAACCCAAATATTTAAAAGGAAATTGACCCCTAGGAATACCTGTGCACTCTTTCACTAACCTTCTCATATCACCAGCAGTGTTTTGATGAATAAAAAGGCATTTTTCTCTTTATTAATCAATTGCCCGGATTGAACTTCATAATTCTGCAAAGTTGCAACAATCTTCTTCAAAGAGTATCAGTCTGTAGAAGCAAAACTAATGGTATCATCTGCATAAGCCAGATGATTGATATGTGCACTCTACTTTTGTAAACCATCCCCAATATATTACACATCATCTAATAAAGCATTAAGAGCTCTAGACAAAACTTCAGCAGACAAGATAAAAATAGTAGGTGATAAGAGGTCCCCTTGCTTAACCCCTCTTGTTGAGTGAACAAAATCCTGAGATTGCCCATTAATTAGAATGGAGTACCAATTATTAGACATTAGTCTCCATATCATGTCAACAAAGTCATTTGAGAACCCCAGTTTTTTCATCACTTTCATAAGGAAATACCATGACACTCTGTCATAGGCTTTAGACATATCAAGCTTGATGACCAGATTGGTAGGTTTACCTCTCTTTCTAATGTATGTAACAATTTTGTGGGTCAACAAAATATTTTCAATGATGCTTCTCCCTTTCACAAAACCAGAGTGATTCCTTGATATCAACCCATGAAGAATGGATTACACTCTAACATAAACAATTCTGGAGAGAATCTTATTAATGAAGTTACTTAGACTAATAGGTCTCAAATCAGAGAAAGATTGCACATTATCTTTCTTTGGTATGAGGACTAAATTAGTGTGAGTAACTGATTTGGGTAAAGAATTATCCAAAAAGAAATCATGCACCACAGTTAGCACATCATAACCAACTATCTCCCAGAAACTTTGATAAAATATCCCAGTCAAACCATCAGGCCACTAGCACTATCTTCATTAAGACTAAATACAACCCTTTTTACCTCCTCCAGATTTGGCATCTTACATAATTCGGAGTTTATGTATCGACCAGGTTCGTCGTTAAAGATAGTCCAATCGTGCCATGTTTTAGAATTAGAAAACTCCGGGTTTGGGAGTTTTGAAATTCTGGACTAGGCTAGCCTCGGCTAGTTTTGAAGCAAGGTGGGGTCTAGAGAAATCTGGGTGAGGATGGGTTTAGGTGTCTAGTGTTAAGCTAGTTTTCCATGTAGCCAAGACATACAGGAGTCCGGAGGACTTTTCAAAATTGAAATTGGGTTAGTCGAACTCCCGGAATCATGTTTGACGTGAAAAGGTTATTTCAGGTCATCGGGGGAAGCAGGTATGTTGTAAAATGGGTAAATTTTAGAGATTTCTGGACATTCTGTCTGTGACGAGCGCAACGATCCACCGTAGCGACCTCCGCTATAGCGGTGGAAAATACCGCTATAGCGGTGGTCAAGACGGTCAATGTCGCTTAAGACCGTTATAGCAGAAGTCATCCTCTATAGCGGGACCTCTATAGCAGAGCTGGGACCGCTATAGCAGAGCAACGGGACCAGAAAACTCAGAAAATGAGTTTTTATTTTCATTCTCTTCCCTTCAGCCCCAAAAATAGACAAGAACTATTCCAAAAACCCTTCTAGGCTTCTCCAAGGCTTGGGAGCCATGCGGAGGAGGAATTTATGTAAAAAGAACGTGAAACCACAGATTCGGGCCTGTAAGACCGCTAGGAATGCCTCCACGGAGCCAGAAATACACGGTTGCAGCTGCTTGGTGCCCAGGTAGATTTGGTTTTCATTGAGTAGTTAGACCTGTTTACTTTTCGTACTTGATTGTATAGTGGAAATGTAGAATCCATGTTTTAGGCCTCCGGGCATGGAGTCTGGCGGATTCGGGTTGGGCTATGTTGACCTAGGATGTACGGAGTAAATGACTGATCTTGTGTTTTGTGTTATGTAGTTATGTTATTCATATTGGTGTGATAAAATGATGGGTTAAGGAACTGGTATGTCGGAAAGGTTTGGGGAACCGGGGAAGCGCTGGGGAGCCACAGAAATAGGAACAGAAAACTCCTAAGTGGGGTTTCAGGAATGTTTATGGCTTGAGAAGTAGTGGCGATCTTGCTAAAGTAAGGAAAAGGAAATCGGGTAGCTGCATAAATGATTAACTTAAAGAGAAATCGCTCGTTACATGTCCTAAAATAAAATGGGTGAACCGGGGATAGTCTTCAGACGGGATTTGATGGTTCGTTGTTGTACTCAAAAAGGGGTAGGTGATGGCTTACGATTTCTGTGAATGTTGTATATTCTTATACTCATATCTAAGTGTTTGTATGAATTATATTGCTTAGGGAGGTTGTGTAGAATGTCTAAGGTTCCTGCTTTGCAGTCTATGATTTGAACGGTATTTGCTTATTGGTTTCCAAGTTGTTTGTTCATGCATTTGACTGTGGATTGTTGTCATTTAGTTAGCTCAGGCACCACGCCTAGTACGGGTATAACAAATGGTTGGCTCGGGTACCACACCTAGTACAGGATATACTAATAGTTGGCTCGGGTACCACGCCTAGTACGGGTATAATAAATGGTTGGCTCGGGTACCATGCCTGGTACAGAAAAATACTAATGGTTGGCTCGGGTACCACGCCTGGTATGGGTTTACTTTACTGCATCATATCATTGATATTGTTGTATTGTGTTGATTAGTGGTTGTTCCATGAGTGGACCATGCTGTGTTTATAAATTGTTATATTATATTATGCTTTTGGTCTTGGTGTAGCCGGGTTATGATATCATGTTATGAGTTTGGTCTTAGTGTAGGCCGGGTTGTGATTTCATGTTATTGAGTTTGGTCTTGGTGTAGGCCGAGTTGTGATATCATGTTATAAGTTTGGTCTTGGTGTAGGTCGGGTTATGATATCATGTTATGAGTTTGGTCTTGGTGTAGGCCTGGTTATGATATCATATTATGTGTTTGGTCTTTGTGTAGGCCGGGTTGTGATATCATGTTATAAGGTTGGTCTTGGTGTAGTCCTGGTTGTGATATCATGTTATGAGTTTGGTCTTGGTGTAGGCCCGTTTGTGATATCATGTTATGAGTTTGGTCTTGGTGTAGGCCCGTTTGTGATATCATGTTATGAGTTTGGTCTTGGTGTAGGCCGGGTTGTTATATCATGTTATTTGTTGGTCTTGGTGTAGACCAAGTGATGATGTTAATTATTAGTTGGTCTAGGTGTAGAGCGGGTTGTCATGTTAACACCTAGATGTGTTAGGGGGATCCGGGTGGGTCCGAACTATGTAAAAGAGGTTATAAGTTCATAATGTATTGTCATTAAGTGTACTAATGACTTTCAAGGATTATTTGTGGTTAATAAGCATAAAGATGGGTCTTGGGGTAGACCGGGTGGCCTGTTGAATACTTAGGTGTGGTTAGAGGACCCTTGGAGGGTCCAGGTTTTGGGATGAGAAAGGGATTTAGATATAACTCTGTTGTTGTCATTGAATGTGTCAATGGTTTCTAGGTGAATTGCATGTGGTTGGTAAATATAGAGGAAGACTGGGAGTCTGGGTGTGGTTATTGGGTAATATTACCAGGTGGTAAAGCTGTCCTAGAGGTCCAGGAAAGTCCAGAAAATGGTAAGTAATACTTGGGTATAAGTGATTTGGTTGGGCAGTGGGCTGGATTTAGTCTGGGTATTTAGTCAAGGTAGTTGACTGGTGTAAAAGTTAAAGGTGACTTGGGAAGTCTACGTGTCAAGATAACTTGGGAAGTATAGGTGACAAGGCGACCTTGAGAAGTCTAGTTATGAGTGAGACTTGGGAAGTCCTAGATGTCAGGGTCAAGGTTAAGGGTAAAGGAGGGAGATATAATGTTAACTTCATGTTTTCCCTATTTTTCCTATATGATGGTACATGTGGATTCGGGTCGACCGATGATGCCTACCAGTATGTGTGGTTGTACTGACTCTACTCTTGCTAAACCTTTTTGGTATAGTCTGGTTGCAGGTTTGGTGATGTTTCACAGGTTCAGGATTGCGGTGATCTTCCATGTAGCTCCTACTTCCTTCTATGGTGGGAGTTGTGTCCTTTTTATGTTATAAGCTCATCTTGTAGAAACTCTTGTACCGGCTTAGACTAGGTTCTGGGGAGGTTGTTTCATATTGGAAATGTTTTTCGCAAATTCTTTAGGTCATTTATATTTCTAAACTATTTGTAAAAAGGATTTCTCATGTATTTAAGGGACTTATTTAATGGTTTATTTTCTTTTCCGCATCGCCTATTGGTTCGGGTGTTAAGGGTTCTCCTATCTAGGTGGATTAGAGTAAGTGCCCGCACGGCCCAGTAGTTGGGTCATGACAAATGGTATCAGAGCCCAGGTTACCGGTCTCCCAGTACAAGAGCAAAATGTCAAATAGAGTCCCGCAGATTGGTGTGTAGACGTACACATCTAATCCTAGGGAAGCTATGAATCATTCTAGGAAACGTCTCTTGTCTTTCATTCCTTTAGGTGTGGTTCTTTCACTTGCTTGTATGGGTTGAGTCCAATTGGTATCTCTCGATTCCAATTGGTATCTCAACGAAGTAAGGATGTCATTGGACTCTGGTTGCAATAAGACAAGCAAGGAAAATTGGAACCAGGAAGATTCCAATTAGTATCTGTCCTGGGAGGCTATGTAAAGGATGGATGAATCGGCTAATGGCCATCCATGAAGCGAATGAAAGGTGATGAAAATTGGTTTGATTGAGTGTTAGAGCTTGAGAATTGTGATTGTATGCATTACATTATTTGGATGACCGCGATTGTGTGGTGTGTAGTTACTTGAGTTACTTTGAAATTTATGGTTAGCAAGGAGTCTTAACTTGGTTAGGTGTTAATGATTGAAGAAGTTCTTGTTTTATAATTCAAGTGGAAAATCGTATGCTAAATGCGGGGCAGGGTCTTATCATTAGTAAAAATAATAAGGGAAAATGATATATATACTTGTGGGAACTCAGGTTTCAAGTGGTTGGTATGTGAATAAGTATCAGAGACGAGGGCTATTATTTCTTAATAGCGGGAATTATGGTAAGACATGGATGATCGACTAATGGTCATCCATGGGACGAATAGAGAGTAAATTATGTGACTTGTTTTGCGTGTGACTTGCTTAAAATGTGTGTAAATTATTGTCTGTCATGCATGTTGAGTCTGCAGAGGGTCATTAAGTTGAAAGTTTTGTGTACCTTAGGTTGTGATAAGCTGTTAAAAGTCTTGATTTAAAAGTGGTACTGCATTTTTAAAAGGGCTTATCATTGGTTAAGATGATAAGGGATTTAGGAACTGTGACTGTACGGAAGCTTCAGTTATAGGGCAGTCGGAACTTGATTGGGAACCGTGGGAACAAGAGAGTCATTAGTGCGTAATGGCGAGAGGATATTATTGGGAACAATTGTCTGGTGTTAATTCTTTGTAATTGATAATATTTTTTTATGCTAAATTGTGATGCGTTTGATGCCAGGAATGGTCTTAAGGGTGGTTTAAGACCATGGCGGGATTTACAGGACTAGGCAATGGTTACATTATGAGTTGCTATGTGAAGCAAGGACTTATCCAGATAGCTAATATAGTATGCATATAAGGTATTTGTCGGGAATTTAGCACCCATGTGCGATAAAAAAGAAAGGGTAGATGTGGTAGCCCGGGGTATTGGTAAAATTATGATTGACTATAGGTGGGTATAGTCACTCATGTAGAATTTGACAAATGACTCGTGATTGACTGAGTAGTATGGGAAACTGCTAATGGGCTTGTATTGTGAGGGAGATTATTGACTTGTTTTATTATTGATGATCCTTAGTGGCGAGGGTGTGCTCACCATAGCATTGGGTAGGGTGTAAGGGCCCGGAAAGAATTTCCCCTAAGACGAGAGTTGACGAAACCTCAAGCCAGGATGAGTTCTAATGGAATTTTTGTGGTTGCGTGATTTAGAGATATGTGGTATCTCGGGGTACAGTGTTGACAGGAGTAAGGTGACATTATGATAGGTGAGGTATAGTACCCCGTAGGAAGCTTCCGAAATGGACTTCGGGCTAGCAGAACTTCGGGTATAGTGGGAAAGGGATCGCCATGGTGGGATATAGTCCCCTTGGCAAGGAAAAAACTATTTTGTTCGTTAGTTGAGTTTCTTTTGCTCTGGTGTTTCGATGAGGCCCCGGATTTCTCGGGCACTTGGGGAGGGGTAATCTAGTTACCTTGTGTAGCTCGAAGGAAGGAATTCCTTGATAGAGCAGAAGTGAGTAAAATTTTTGGTTGAGTTGGGTATACCAAGGGATTGGGAGGTTTCGGTGGTTTGCGTAAGGATATATTTATGCTGTCATCATAGAGCATTAACATTGAGGGACGGGCTTGTTCTTTTCCTCTACCTTAGGGATCGTTCGGGGATGAACGATGAGTAAATTGGTATATGTTATAACGACCACGTCCTTCATTACGGGTAGTCGAATCGTGCCAAGTTTTAGAGTTAGAAAACTCCGAGTTTGGGAGTTTGAAATTCTGGGCTAGGCTAGCCTCGGCCGGTCTTAGAGAAAGGTGGAGTCTAGGGAAATCCGGGTGAGGATGGGTTTAGGTGTCTTGTGTTAAGCTAGTTTTCTGCATAGCCAAGACATACAGGAGTCTGGGGGACTTTACAGAATCGAAATTAGGTTAGTAGAACTCCCGGAATCACGTTTGTCATGAAGAGGTTGTTTCAGGTCATCGGGGGAAGCAGGTATGTTGTAAAATGGGAAAATTTTGGAGATTTTTGGATGTTCTGTTCGTGATGAGCGCAATGGTCTACCATAGCGACCTCCTCTATAGTGGTGGAAAATACTGCTATAGCGGTGGTCAAGGCGGTCAACGCCACTTAAGACCACTAAAGTGGAAGTCGTTCCCTATAGCGGGACCGCTATAGCGGAGCTGGGACCGTTATAGCGGAGCGACGAGACCAAAAAACTTAGAAAATGGGTTTTTATTTTCATTCTCTTCCCTTCAGCCCCAAAAACAGATGAGAACTATTCCAAAAACCCTCCTAGGATTCTCCAAGGCTACGAAGCCATGGGGAGGAGGAATTTTGGTAAAAAGGATGCGAAACCATGGATTCGAGCCTGTAGGACCGCCAGGAATGCCTCTACAGAGCCAAAAACATACGGTTGCAGCTGCTTGTGGCCCAGGTAGGCTAGGTTTTCATTGAATAGTTATACCTGTCTACTTTTCGTACTTGATATTATAGTGGAAACGGAGAATCCATATTCTAGGCCTCTAGGCACGGAGTCTGGCGAATTTGGGTTGGGCTATGTTGACCTAGGATGTACGGAGTAAATGGTTGTCTTGTGTGTTGTGTTATGTGGTTATGTTATTCATATTGGTATGATAAAATGATAGGTTAAGGGACTGGTATGTCGGAAAGGTTTGGGGAACTGGGGAAGCGCTTGGGAGACATGAGAAACTGTAATGGGAAACTCCTAGGTGGGGTTTCAGGAATGTTTATGGCTTGAGACGTAGTGGTGATCTTGCTAAAGTAAGGAAAAGGAAATCGGGTATCTGCGTAAATGATTAATTCAAAGAGAAATCACTCATTACATGTTCTAGAATAAAATGGGTGAACTGGGGATAGTCTTCAAATGGGATTTGATGGTTCATTGTTGTACTCAGAAAGGGGTAGGTGATGGCTTATGATTTCTGTGAATGTTGTATATTCTTGTACTTATATCTAAGTGTTTGTATGAATTACATTGCTTAGGGAGGTTGTGTAGAATGTTTAAGGTTCCTGTTTTACAATCTGTGATTTAAACGGTATTTGATTGTTGGTTTACAAGTTGTTTGTTCATGCATTTAACTATGGATTGTTGACATTCGGTTGGCTCGGGTACCACGCCTGGTATGGGTATAACAAATTGTTGGCTCGGGTACCACGCCTGGTATGGGTATAACAAATAGTTGGCACCGGTACCACGCCTGGTACAGGATATAATAATGGTTGGCTCGAGTACCATGCCTGGTACGGGTATAACAAATAATTGGCTCGGGTACCATGCCTGGTATGGAAAAATACTAACGGTTGGCTAGGGTACCACACCTGGTACGGGTTTACTTTACTGCATCATTTCATTGATGTTGTTGCATTGTGTTGATTGGTGTTGGTTCCATGAGTGGACCGTGCTGTGTTTATAAATTGTTATATTATATTATGCTTTTGGTCTTGTGTAGGCCAGGTTGTGATATCATTTTATGAGTTTGGTCTTAGTGTAGGCCGGGTTGTGATATAATTTTATGAGTTTGGTCTTGGTGTAGGCCGGGTTGTGATATCATGTTATGAGTTTGGTCTTGGTGTAGGACGGGTTGTGATATCATGTTATGAGTTTGGTTTTAGTGTAGGCCGGGTTATGATATCATGTTATGAGTTTAGTCTTGATGTAGGCCGGGTTGTGATATCATGTTATGAGGTTGGTCTTGGTGTAGGCCGGGTTGTGATATCATGTTATGAGTTTGGCCTTGGTGAAGGCCCGGTTGTAATATCATGTTATGAGTTTGGTCTTGGTGTAGGCCGGGTTGTTATATCATATTATTCATTGGTCTTGGTTTAGACCGGGTTATGATGTTAATTATTAGTTGGTCTGGGTGTAGACCGGGTTGTCATGTTAACACCTAGATGTGTTAGGGGAATCCGGGTGGGTCCAGACTATGTAAAAGTGGTTATAAGTTCATAATGTATTGTCATTAAGTGTACTAATGACAGTCAAGGATTATTTGTGGTTAAAAAGCATAAGGATGGGTCTTGGGTATACCGGGTGGCCTGTTGAACAATTACGTGTGGTTAGAGGACCCTTGGAGGGTCCGGGTTTTGGGATGAGAAAGGAATTTAGATATAACTCTGTTGTTGTCATTGAATGTGTCAATGGTTGCTAGGTGAATTGCATATGGTTAGTAAATATAGAGGAAGACTGGGAGTCTGGGTGTGGTTATTGGTTAATATAACCAGCTGGTAAAGCTGTCCTAGAGGTCTGGGAAAGTACGGAAAATGGTAAGTAATACTTGGGTATAAGTGGTTTGGTTGGGCAGTAGGCCGGATTTAGTCTGGGTATTTAGTCAAGGTAGTTGACTGGGGTAAAGGTTAAAGGTGACTTGGGAAGTCTATGTGTCAAGATGACTTGGGAAGTCTAGGTGACAAGGCGACCTTGAGAAGTCTAGTTATGAGTGGTACTTGGGAAGTCCTAGATGTCAGGGTCAAGGTTAAGGGTGAAGGAGGGAGCTATAATGTTTACTTCATGTTTTTCCCTATTTTTCCTATATGATGGTACGTGTGGATTCGGGTCGACCGATGATGCCTACCAGTACGTGTGGTTGTACTGACTCTACTCTTGCTATACCTTTTTGGTATAGTCTGGTTGCAGGGTTGGTGATGTTTCACAGGTTCAGGATTGCGATGATCTTCTATGCAGCTCCTACTTCCTTCTATGGTGGGAGTTGTGTCCTTTTTATGTTATAAGCTCATCTTGTAGAAACTCTTGTACCAGCTTATACTAGGTTCTGAGGAGGTTGTTTCATATTGTAAATGTTTTTCGCAAATTCTTTAGGTCATTTATTTTTCTAAACTATTTGTAAAAAAGATTTCTCATGTATTTAAGGGACTTATTTAATGGTTTATTTTCTTTTTGGCATTGCATGTTGGTTCGGGTGGTAAGGGTTCTCCTATATAGGTGGATTAGAGTAGGTGCCCCCGCACGGCCCGGTAGTTGGGTCGTGACTGTTTACCTCTACATCAATGGAGGAAGGAATGTGCTGTAATAATGAGAATTCAGTGGCATCCTTATCCTGAGTGAACTGCTTTTGATAAAAATTCACTACTTCAGTAGCTATGTCCCTTTCTTCTTCTAGCCAGTTACCATGGCTATTTTGAATTCTGCTCAAATGAAGCCTTTTCCTTCTACCCTTCACTATATTATGAAAAAACCTTGTATTTCTGTCTCCATTTTCAAACCACTCATGTCCTGCTTTTTGTTGCCAATTTTTTTTTTCATAGTGAAGGTATCTTTTGAATTCAGCCTAAGCCCTCTGTAGAACAGTTCTATTAATAACTCTAGGATCTTCTTCAAACAATTGTTCTTTGATCTTCACTATATCTTCCCTTATGATCAAATGTTTAAAAATTATCACCATAGATAGTCTTGCTCCACCTGGTCAAAACAGTCTTTACTCTTTTGATATTCTCCTTAAAAGAAATGAAAGGGTTTCCAGAAACATTGGAGACCCAACTTTGCCTAATCGTCTCCTTAAAATCCTCATGCTCAGTCCAAAACTTTAGAAACCTGAATGGTTTCTTATGATTGGAATTAGATTATTCACAAGTAAGCAACATAGGGGCATTATCAAACCCAGTGCTAGGAAGATGCTCCACCTCTGTATGATTAAACCAGTTACTCATGCCCTGATTGATGAGAATTCTATCTAATTTTTCAAATATACAGTCATCTGTAGATCTCCCATTCCACCATGTAAAAGGACTGCCTTTGTATTGCACTTCTTCTAATTCACAAGCTGAGATGCAACATTCAAAGTCTTCATTTTCTGAATCTATAATTGGAAGCCCTCATATCTTCTCTTCTGCATTCACAACCACATTAAAATCACCTCCTACTAACCAAGGTGCACTAATATCTTCTGCCACTTGATAGATGTCATCCCATAAAGTCAATCTTTGGTCAACACAACACATAGCATACACAATAGTTATGTAGAAAGAATAGTGTAGCATCTGATGCTTTAGACAGAGAGTAATTTGCTAATCAGTATTACTAATAATTGTAGTGTCAAACAATGTTTTCAAAAACATTTTTGGGGCGAGTCCCGGGGTGAGTCTTGGGGCGGGGGGTACTAAAAATGCTCCGGGGCATAAATTAAAATCTTAGATCCATAAGGCGTAAGCCCTATAATTTGGGGCGTAAGTTTCAGGCGCAAAAGCGTTAGTCTCGGGTGCAAAAACGTAAGTTTCGGGCGTTAATTTTGGTTTTTATTATTTTAAAAGTATTTTTGCTATAAATCATATTTTTTATTATTGGTGTAATAATATTTATACTTTATTCTATCATATTTTCATGTTGTAGTGATTTTTTATGTTCCTAAGACAACTTTATTCAAGTTTGTCATTGCTCTTACACATTTTTATCTTTCTCTTTTGAAATACATAGACAATAATCAGTGCAAATATTAGTTGAGGGTAGAAATATATAGTAGATATGAAGATGGATGATGATTTCATTTTAAAGATAATCTCAGGCATTATCATTTTTTGTATATGTTACCTCTCTCAAATAATAATTATAATATTATTTTTTATATTATTAGTGATTTATTTAAATTTATTTGTAGAATTATTGAAAAATTATTACTTTTACATATTTTCTTAGTAATAACATTATAAAATTGAAGTACATGAGATATACACCCCGTAGATCCATGAGACTTACACCCCATGTCTTAAAACTTACGCCTCACCCCATACTATATAAAATGTCTCGCCTCACGCCCCCGCCTTTTAAAAAACTGTGTCAAAATCATGGTTTGTGAAAACCCAAATTTTTCCATTATAATTAGTAGTGGCATGAGGCATTCTCAGTCTCCTTCTGTACTTATTGATGTATCTGCTATTCTGAAAAGGCTCTAATAAAGCAATATAAGCAAATTTGTGAAACTTGTGTAACATTTGAACTCCGTGAAAAGCTTTCTGAGACTTCACAGATCTAATGTTCCAAATAAGAGACTTCAAAATTTGCATTTAAAACTCTTATTTCTCTTTGGCTGAATTATGATAGGCTGTGCACTTTCACCATCTCCTTGCTTCTTTCCTTTCCTGGCAGCTTACAAGAGTCTTGGAGATAGATCTGCCTCCCTAGCTATTAGTGCATTTTCTTCCCCTTGTTCTAATGTGTAATCGTCTAACTCCAAAACTACTTCTTCCTCCATATTGTGAGATATTATATCATGTAAAATTTTATTAGGGGAATCACTTTGAACTACCACCAACTGGGAATCAGTTTGAATAGCAGTAGGAATAACTACTATAGCCTTGCTATTATCTATGTTACTCTCTGGACTCCTTGGACTTTTCCTTCCTTCTGTGTCACTTTGAAAATTACTAACATCTGTGTCACTTTGTTGCGGCTGAATTGAAATCAAATCCCCTTCGTCAGGTGACCCCTTGGACCCACTGAATTGTTGCTGGTCTACTTGCTGCAAATATATGTTATTATCTCCATTAGAAATAATATCCTTATTTCCACTGTGTGCAGGATCATTTGAAATTGGAGATGATACTACATGCCGTAACACCTTACCAAAGGACTTAGTGATCCAATCCTTAGAGGATATCTGTTTATCCCCTCCACTACTTTCAATTGTAATAGCTTCCTTAAGGACTCCTTCAGTAGTGATATCAGTGTTGTTTATTGAGTTGATTACCCCCTGCTCTTGTTCTTCCTGTGCAAGAACCTCAAATTTGTTCTTGGAGATGATGGGGGCATCCTTAATATGCAAGTCCTTCACCACCTTCCATTGACCTGGATCCCCCACTATTTTACCACTTGAGAGTACTTTAGCTCTTCCTTTCTGTATTATGTGGACCATGGGATTTTTGGGGAGATATAAACTCCTGAACCTTTTTCCCTTTGTTATTCTCCTGTTGCTGCTCTTTGCTTTTTGCTTCATGGGTTTGATTGCTATTTATGCTTTCTTATTTACTATGCCCTTGCATCTTGCATTCATGACAGTACTTTGGAACATAGTCATAATTTATAACAATCAAATTAGACCTCACCTGACCACTAGCTTCATTTTCAATTTGCATCTGCACCGCCTTAGGAAAAGAGCCTTTTAAATCCACCAACATCTTCACGCGAGAACAACTAGGCCTAGTCTTATTTATAGTAGCTTGGTCTAATTGAATAGGTTTACCCACTGCAGAGGCTAATGAAAATAAGTATTCCTTAACAAAGAATGTGGGTAACAAATTAGGGAATGCAATCCAAGCCATAGCCATTGACGTTTCTTCATTAACTTTGAACTTCAAATCATATATTAACATACGCATTAGATATGAATATCCATCCGTGCACGTAATGTAGAACACCCCTTTTGATACCAAGTTAATGAAATCTTCTTACTGATTTGTCCGAATGAGAATGTGTTTACTTCTAAGAAGACCAATTTGACAACCATATTTTATACCACACTGTTGAGGAATAATCCTCCTTTGTTCCTCCAAGTCGGTCCACTCAAACGTGAATTTTCCAACAACTACAAACTCAGGATCTTCAATAATATTCATCCTTTAAACTTCCTTCTCTATCTATTTGATGTGCAGAATGCCTCCTATCATCGTAATCTCCTTTGTTAGTTCGTCGTGAGATTGCTGAGCCGGTTGACTAATGATTCTGCAAACGAAATACCCTTAGGCAAACTAGGGTTCATAGTAGTAGGATTAGGAGCGGTGTGTAATGGTGGGAAATTCGTAATAGATAATTGGGGGTCAGGCACCAGAGGTGGCTGGCCGCCGACCATTAGTGCCATTAGGTTTTTTAGGATTATCTAAAATTTACCTTCCCATACTATTAAACTATAATGCTATATTTTTTTTCAACGATAAATTAACTAATGAACAATTAACCAGCCAAAAAGCAGATTCTTACGTAATCAATAAGATTAAATTGATCTAGGATTATGAATTTGCTAACAATCATGTTGAGTAATCTTTTTTATCGACTTGCTTGATTATATAGTTGTTGATTACAAGGTTAATTATATGATTATAGTCTTTCGCACCTCTAATTACCTATTCACATCCACTTCTATATATATATTTCTATAAGTAAGACGAACATGTAAATGAAGTAGCTTCTCCCATTTAGAACCAAGCAAGACGTTCTAGGTATATTTCTATCCTCGCCGCAATATACTCTTTAAGTTAAAGAGCGATCTTGCTCCCTATATTCTTCATTCTATCCCAATGATTCTTCTTTCGAGTTCACAATGAGAATATGAGTTTATTCTACTGGTCATGAAGAAGTAAAATAGTAAGCTCAAGAATATAAGAACAACTAATATGATAATCTTGCAAATTAAATCAAAAGTCTACTACAACAATCATGAATCTACCATAATGCTAAAACGAAAAGTTTAACTTTACATAGACATGGAGAAATTACAATAACTTATCTAACCAAAAATATAAAAATAAATAATAATGGAGAAGAAAAGATGAAACTAAATTTCTCTAGCCTCCACGGCGGCTCCTACCTCATCGTAGGTCAAAGTTATGTAAAAATCATGATTGAGATGTATTTATAGTAGTGGAAATACCTCTTTTTCTACTTTGATTCGGAGTAAAAATACCCAGAATTTTAGATCGGGATGGGGCCTGGCTCGGCACCCCATCATAGCACCAGGATGCTCCAAATTCTATCGGTCTATAGTTTGGTGGTTGGGGCAGCACCAGGGGCCGACCTACATAGGTTCAAGTGGGTTCATATGAACCCACTTCCTTAAAAAATTACACTATATATATATATATATGTGTATATATAATCAATTTTTAAAAATGTACACCCTATGTATTTAATTTTGAACCCACTTTACCAAGTACAATGTTCAGCCTAGTGGTAAAGTGGGTTCAAGTTTTATGGTCCCGACTCTCGCGACCTTTGTTCGAATCCCACCTCCAACATTCTTTTTCTCTTTTAAATACTTAAATGCACGACAATTTTCTTTACTTAAATGCACGGCAGCACCAACAGTAACTTAGCATATGTCTTTGCTCAGTTCTTTTTATTTTTTTATTATTTTATATTAAATCCGCTTGGTGAAAATCCTGAGTCCGCCATCAGGAGTGCTTCATGGTGCCTACCTCAGCCTCATTCTGTAGTTTACGCCCTCGGGCAGTGCTCCGTCCAATGCACCAATTTGATTTTTGCCTGGAACTTCATCCAATGTCTATCCAACGCGTCACACCTTTCGTTTTTAGTTCTCACAGGATACTTTTCTCCATATTTTTCCCTGTAAAGCATCTAATCACATATATTAGCTCACAATCACTAATATAAAAATAATTATAAGGATATACATGACTTTTTCCCTTGAAAAAAGGCTTAAATATTGATAAACAAGGCAATTGGGTGTATAGATACGCCCAAGATCACCACCATACACTTAAACCTTTGTTCGTCCTCAAACAACTCACCATACAGCCTACAAATTTACATCTTAAGACACCAATTGAATAGGTCTACTCACATCTAAGTTCACTAGACAATTTAATCATGCCCACAATCCACTCAATATGAATATATCAATCATATTTTCACAGATCCTTCATTGAAATCACACAACCTCTAAGACTGATTATTCATAAAAGTTAAGGCCAACATGATCATGCGTAAATATAACAATCATTAGTACACAAAATTCTCATCATTTTGTTGCCTTACAGTTCAAGAGAGATTGTCATGACCCAACTATCGGGTCATACAGGCACCTACTATAAATCACCTAGATAGGAGAATCTTTACCATCCATTAAAATAAGTAATGCAAAAGTAAATAAGAAACATAAAAATTTATCTTAATAAAATAGAAACTAATTTCAAACTTTTGATTACAAACGAAAACATTTTAAAATATGGTTGAACTCTCTCTAGGAACAAGTCTAAACAGGCGCAAGTGCTTCTAAGAGAATTGCAAAAGCAAAATAAGGTACAACTCTTATCATAGAAAAGAGAGGAGTAAAAGCTGTTGATGATCACCATCATCTTCACCTAGGAAATATCACTGATCCTGCAACCAGACTATACCCAAAAGGCATAGCAAGAGTAATATCAGCATAAATAATATGTACTGGTAGGCATCATCGGTCAACCCGAATCTGCCACATAACATCATGTAAAAATCTAAAAAAAATATGCAACTTAAAGTTATACAATCAGTGTCCTTTATCAGCAACTCCTACTACCCAAATCTTCTACTCGTGAATCTCATTCACTCTTCCCTAAGCCTCATTACCCTATTTTTCTATCAACTTCAACTTTAGAGAACACCCCACTCCATTAACCCGATCACACGCTGACCCTTATAAACCTTAGACTCTCCATGTCTACCCATACTGCCAAACTATAGAGAATCCTTCCAATCGTCAGTCCTGTTACCAATTACCCAGCTATACTATAGGGGCCTTTCACTTTGACTCAATATCCTAAGTCAATAACCCAGACCCCCAGCTCATAGCCAAGTCCATAGACCACCCGTTAGACATACCAGTCAACAACCTAACTCAACAACTATATAACCAGGTTCCAATCTACAAGGTAATAGACCACATGATATTATGACACCTACTTTAAGAAACATGGACCATCCAAGGGATCCTTAATACATTAGCTATGGCATTTAATATGAAATATCGGTTTACTCAACAAATCACCGAAGCATTTAAACACACCAACCTGGCCACTCATGGACTAATAAATAGTAATGATATCAGAAATCATATAAGCCTAGTTCACTCATGGAACCAACACACATAATAATAACAAACATGTACCACGTATGTTACTTGAGTCAATTATAATATAATCTATATCAGACCTGGTACCCGATCCAACTGATAAGTAACCTGTACTAGGCGTGTTACCCGAGCCAACTGATAATTTATACCAGGCATGGTATCCGAGCCAATAAAAAAATCACAAATATCACAACAATCACAACCACAATGAAAATACATACCACACTTGTACAACCAACAAGCATTAAAACAAGTTCATTGTATGAGACTGACAATACGATATCTTTTAGCAATCATTCCCCTATTCCCTAAACATGCATTGTACAAGTAATACTAATGAAATAGTTACATGCACATATAATGCAATTTAGGAATACAAAAACCATATCTATCACAACAGGTATGATTCCTTATTCTAACCTTGATGACCAATCTGAAGATAAACCCCTACTTATTCAATTAAGCACATTAATTCTTATACTTCAACTTCTTGAGTTATTCAAGAATATTCATGCATCCATAAGAAACCTATCCCCTAATACCAAGAGCCTAGTATCTCTTAGCTCATCCATTCCCCTTATTAGACTAATTTGGGAAATCCGCTAAGATCTAGCAATCCTTATAATTAATTTAGCACTAGTTTCGTGAATCCACTCAAATTTCAGTTAATCGAGGATCAAAAATTATAACTTTAACGGTCAATCAAGTACAGGGTTCACATTACTCATAATAGTAAATTCTCATTCAACCTATCAGATTAAATACGTTTATCCCTTCAGACCTCGTGCTCAAAGGTCTAAGCATAAAATCACATGTCAATATACAACATATTATATTTTGAAAACCAGTTCTAAGCTACTTAGTTAAATCTAGCCTACAACTTCAAAAGTCTAAACACGAACTTTTGGCTCCATAGAAGTGAATCCTGACAAAAAATAGGCATGGAATCCATAGGTTTTACCCTATCTAAGTGGAAATCCCTTCTCTCCATTACTTCCTGGCCATGAGGTACCCTAGGAGGATTTTTAGAGTGAGTCTCATTCTTTTTGCAACTGAAGAAGAGAAGTTAGAAATATAAAACTTGCATTTTGGGTTATTGGTTCCGTCAGCTTGCTATAGCAGCCTGCTGACTGCTATCGCAGTAGCGCTATAGCAAGAAAATTCTCTCTATAGCGGGATGATGTCATCCCAAGCAAAACTTCAAATTTTGAATTTTTTTATCATGTCACCCCAAATTAAATTGAGAGCATATTTCCATAGTTTCCATAACCCACAATGAAGTGCTTTTTAATAATGATTGAACATGTCATTACACAGATGCCCCTCACTCATATCATGCATATATATATATATATATTTAAACTGGGAGCATATAGGTATGAAATCCGCTCACTCTCTCAAAGAAAAGTTTTATGCATACAAGACATACTATAGGCTTATGCTTAGTGTAATACTCTATTAACAAAGCATCAAAAATTATAGGATCAAAAGGACTTTTACGAGTTGTAGTATCGGCAAGGGATGGGTAGGAAATATTTGGCTAATAGTGACTACTCTCCCTATGCACTTTAAGATACTCACTTTAAACTTCTTTACGCTTTTCCTTATATCACCTCAACTTCAAATTATGTTCATGCTTCCCTTCAAGATCCCCCCTTTTCTTTTGTTTTTTGCCTCTCATAAATATACTTGTTGCTAGCAATACTATTTTTTCAACTTCTTGTTTTCATTGATTTTCTCTCTTTCTTTTTTTATTCTTACTAACAACAAGCAAAATAATATTTTATCCAAGCATCGCTTTCCACTTTTTTTACCACAGCAAACTCCCTCTACTTTTTACCCTTTCTCTTTTATTCTCCTTTTTTGTAATGACCCTTCCGGTCATTTATGCCTTTTTGCCTTTCTTGTACCGTTAGAGCTTGCTTGTAGTGGCCCTCAATCATTTATGGCTTTCTGAGACCAGTAGTTTGGTGCTTGATCCATTTGTTTGGTCTTTTTGGCTGTTCCTTGTTTTAGAGCTTAAAGCTTTTAAAATTGTTGACTTCAGTCAACATTCTTGGTGAATGTGCTCGGAATTGAATTCTGATAGTTCTGTTAGCTCCGGAGCATGGACTTTGGTCTAGTGGGATCTTTGTTTGGGATCTGGGAGCTTTTCATCTTGGAATTCTTTCTCGTTCTGTGTTTTCAGTCCAGTTGGGCTTTCTTGGTTGACTTTGGTCAACATTTGGAGAAGACGACCTCAGATGGAAATTCCATCAGTGTTGTTAGCTCCGAAACATCAAGTTTAAGCTATAGGGACCATTGGTTCAGGTCCCGAGGCTTACGGACTTAATTTTGGCTATTGGGTTCCATTTTTGAAATAGTTGGCCTAAGGTTGATTTTGGGCACGGGGCCCACTTTTCATTATACCGACCTCTGATGGAAGTTTCGTTGATTCTATTAAGTCTGTAAAATCGGTTCCACTCAAATATCACTATTGTTTTTCGAGTATCAGGTTCTGATTGTATCCGGAATACCCCGTAGAAATTTTGGCATTTGCTGGTTGTTGGTATGGCGCCAGGGCGCCGCTTGGGCCGCGCCTGCGCACCCATGGTTGCCCCTACGCCCATGCCAGCGCCTGGCCTCCTGCGCACTAGCACCAATGGCCAGCGCCCATGGGCCTCCCCTGCGCCTCTGCTGGCCAACTTATATAGTTGTTGGCAGCTCATTTTCAGCTTTTCACCTCATCATCCAACTTCGATTTCTCCACCATTTTAGCTCTAAATTACACCAAATTTTCACCTGCTTGTCCACATTGCTTAGAGGAATAATTGTTGTTGATCCGGTCTCATTTCTTGGCCTCGTAAGTTGGTAAGTTTCTATCTTAAAGTTCGATAAAAACCCATAAATTCTCCCCTTTAAATTGTTGATTGTTGGGGCTATTTTGACCCCTTCCCATGATCCATTTCTGCTCAAATTTTGAGCATGTTCTTCCGAAAATGTGGGAAACACCGTGATATTTTTCATATTTGGTTTTGGGTTATGGCTTGTGACCCGGATTTCAACCCGGTTATGTTTATTGCATTATAGGTATCATTGGTTTCATTTTAATGTATATATTATTGTGTTGATATTATTTCCGTGATTCAGAGCTTCTCAAAGCAGTTTAAGCCTGGATGACGCCGTTCTCGCAGCTAGTCATTGGATGACAGGTAGGTTATGGCTTTCCCTACCTAGACTCTGCCTATATAGGCTATAACTACATTAATAAGCATCCTTGGGTGGGTTGTTATAGGTTGGTACCCCTGACCTTGTCCTCCTTTCTGGCCGCTTATTTCATACGTTGTTTGTAGTATTCGCGTAGTATCGTATATTACCTTTGTGATCCTGTGCGGCCTTGTATTGACTGTGGAACATATATGGTAGGTTATTTGGGAATGTTTGCGAGTCTCGGACATAGAGATATCCTTCTAGTCTGGTTATGACAGTTGTAGAGCTGTTGAGCCTGTGCAGGGCTGATAGGAAATATTTGTGAGCCGTTGGGATAACTTATATTTGTGTGCGAGCATATCATACATGAAAAAGGTTTTCGCTGCATGTTTTACTACTGATTTGGCTTCAGGCCTACTATAATTGATTTTCTAAACTTTGCATGGCCCTGGAGCCCTGTTTTTGGTATAATGACTTTGAAAGGGTTTGAAGTTGGATTTTATGTGACCTCTTTGAGAAAAGAGGATATTATGACGACTTGATCCCCAATTTTTATACTTATACTAGACTCGGCGAGGCCAGGCGCTAGAGTTGTTTTACTACCAATTTAGACCTGGCTATGCTCCAGGCACCCTTGATAAGGGTTATTGTGACTTGATTACTGATTTAGAACTAAATACATTTCGAGCACCTATGACGGGTTTTTGAGATTACTACTACTGATTTAGACCTAGGTCGAAACCGGGCATGTACTATGAGATTCCGTGTTTTGAGCTACACTTGAGATTGCACGGTTTTATATGTGGTTGAGGGGTAGAGATCTATGGACCCCTATCATTCTTGGGCCATAGGCTATGGGCCGACGCAGCATGCCAAGAGGGGGGTGTATGGTATAGGAGAGGTATACAGGAAAGAGCTTTCCATGGATCCTGCTTGTATTGGGCCTTATAGGTACCGGAGGGGGTAACATACGGGAACTATTACATCAGATTCATCGTCATCATGCATATTTTCACTCGAATTCTAACCTTGTTTGCTATGTGTTCAGTGTACGCTCCGGTTGTATGGGCGGCTGGAGGGTTTGTTTTCACTTGATTGCATTCCTCGATTGTATGGGCAGCCGTTGGGACTATAGGTAGATTATGTTACTCCTGTCATTTCATAGAGCTAGTTGTGTTCCTTGGTTCTTGAGAATTGATAAGTTTTAGCCTGTTAAGGCTCTGAGTTTTGGGCTTGAGTATTGAGGGGCTAGTAAGTCCTATATCCTTGAGGCTCTGTTGTATGTCCTCCTGAGCAGTTGTGATTTATTGGATGTTGTTCCTTATCTTGATTCTGAGTAGAACTCTTAGTTCTGGTGGTTTAGTTATTCCATTCTAGGTTGTAAATTGTGAGATGGATTCCGATCATGCTTATCTTGAGAGTTGGTGTTTTTAGTATGTTTTCGTCACTTTTATGGCTTCTAGTAAATTTTGTTGGGTTGTTTTCCTTCTTTCCCTTCCTACTTGAGGTTATCAGTATACTGCCACATTCCTGATTCTCTCTCTCTATTTATACTATTGTTGCAAGGATCCAGGTGCATCCCTCTTTCTTACACCTGTGTTTTATGTTTACTTGTTTTCTGTGCTAGCATTGTATGCTTATAACTCTTGGTTGTTTATTCTCCGTGCTAGTTCCTTGTGCTTTCTATATTGCTTCGGTGAATACTCTCTTGCTATTCGCTATTTACTATTTTTATATCTTATATGCACTCAGTCGGCCGATGATTCCTACTGAGTACCCATTGTCTTGGTTCTCATACTACACTTTTGCATCTTCTTGGTGCAGATATTAGTTGAGCTTTCGCCGTTGATCACATTGGAGACTCGTGCAGATTTTGGAATATTCGAGACTAGGGTGAGCACCTGATGATCGGGGTTTGACCACATCTCATCTTTTGTACTGATACTTTTTGTATATTCGGAGATAGTTGTACTTATCTTTTGTTACTTCTAGCACTTGTATTCTATTAGAGCTTCTGTACTGTCGATACCAAGTCTTGGGGTTGGTGTAATATCATTTGTATATATATTTTTTGGGTTGTTGCTTCCGCATTGTCTTATCTTTATATTCAGCTTCCGCTTATTTCTAGTTATTGTGCGTATTGGTTAGGTAGTAGCCCATTACTAACTGTTCTGGGCTACGGGAATTGATTTGGCTACTGGGGGATTGTAGGTGCCATCATGACCTGAGAAATTGGGTTGTGACAGCTTGGTATCAGAGCTCTAGGTTCACCAATGTCGTGGTACAGAAGTAAGTGTCTACATAGAGTCTCGCTGATCGGTACGATGACGTCCGTATCCTATCTGTGAGAGGCTCAAGGCATTGTTAGGAAAGGTTTCATCTTCTTGGCTCCTTATTGTGCGTTCCTGGCTTTATTGACTTCTAAAAACTTTGGTTGTTTCATTCTTTTTGAGATGCCTAAGACGAGTTCGGCAGCAGGTGATGTTGAGGCTTCTGTGCCTGTTACTTCGGTGCTTCCGTCAGCGCCAGGGCTTCAAAGTGAGAGTTTACTGCACCAGATAGGGGGGTGTGGAGTCAGCCCAGCCTCCGACTTGATTTATAGAGATTCCAGTTCTTCAAGGCACCGTGGCTAGAATTCTGAGTCCTCCGATGGGTGTTTCAGTACCCGGTTTTATGAGAAGTGCTTCAGCTAGGGTTGAGCTACCAGTTCTTCAGTAGGGTTGTCTGTCGGTATTGAAGTATGAAGGGATATTTCATGACACGGTTAGGTGTACTTCCAGAATGGTGCCTTCGAAGTTCGGTAGGGTTCAGAGATTTGTTAGGGGTTTGATTTCACTGTTCCATTTGGCTATCGAGCACTTGATTACAGTTGGGACTACCTTCTTTCGGGTAGTGGATCATGCTTGGTTTATTGAGGGTTTGTGCCATGAGTCTTATGGAGTTAGTGCTAAGAAATTTTGTCGCCATGATAGTTCTCGAGGTCTCAGACTCGAGGTAGGGGATTTTCCACCAGAGACAGGTTCCATTGTTTCTTATCTACCAGGCCGGTTCATTTGCTCCACGAGTTCCAGAGAGTGGTTGTGTAGGTCCTGTTGAGCAAAGTAGGTAGGGTACGAATCATATTCTTTGGGGTTTGAGTCCAGGTTATATAGGCTGTGGTGGCCAGTCAGGTTCAGCAAAATCTTCTCACCCAACTTATTTCCGCGGGTTTTGCTTTCAGTACGGTGAGTATGGACACTGTGTTAGGGATTAACCCACAATCGCATGTCCCAATCGACATAGTTGTTATGTTTGTGGGATGGTTGGCCACTATTATATAGATTGTCCCCGGCGAGGGATGGTTGAGCCATCAGCTTTGACTACTCAATCCAGAGTTAGATCCCGTCAGTCCGATGCCCCTCTTGGTTGGTCCGAGGTAGAGGTTCCTGATATCATTGCTCAAGGTAAGGCTCTTGTAACCTTCGACTTATGATAGTCCTGCTTGCGTTGCAATTCTATCCTTTCTGTTGTTTAATTGCTTATATGCCTACCTGCTACTTCTTTAGTTGTTTGATTTCCAGATTGTAGCATTTATGCATTGTTTTCATGGTAGTTTATTCCTTAGTAGTGGATGGGGGTGAGTTGTTCTTGCGAGGTGCTTACCCGGAGTTGTAGCTCATGGGTAGTTCTTGTTAGTCTCTTTTCTGGTTGGTTTTGCTTCCAGTCCCTTTGTGACTCTAGGCGTGCATTGAGTCTTCCCTCTTGAGTTGTCCTAGATGGTTGTTGCCTAGGCTATTTCCTAGCATTGCTAGAAGTCTTGTGTTAGTTTGGTATTATCGGTAGTTGTGCTGGAGTTTGAGCTTTGTCTTAAGTTGAGAGGTGTCGGTTATGCTGGCGTGCATAGATTGGTTTTGTTTTCCAGGTGTTCAAAATTGACCCTCTTTGTTTGGTAGGTTTTTGAGGTTGGCAGGTATGTGGGTTTAGGAGGTTGGCAGGTATGTGGGTTGTCCCCATAGTCTCCCTCAGCTTCTTGTCTGATTGGGTTGTCTTATCATTTTCCCTGGTTCCAGTTGGAATAAATTTCGATCGTAGTTTTCTGGTTGAGCCTTTGATTGTGGCATTGTGATTGAGTTTTGGCTTTAGCATTTTTGACTAAGTATTGACCGTAGCCTCATGGTTGAGATGTATTCGTAGCATTCTGGGTGAGTCAGGTATCCGGCCCATTCTTCTCCTGCCTTGTGAAGTTTTGACAATGTAAGTATGGGAGCTAAGGAAATGGCCGCCCCTGCGCCCATGGCAGCGCCTGGCCTCCTGCTCACCAGCGCCCATGGCCAGCACCCCTGCTCTCGTGCACCTGCGCCCATGGGCTGCCCCTATGCCTCTGCTGACCAACTTATATAGCTGTTGGCAGCTCATTTTCACCTTTTCACTTCATCTTCTAACTTCGATTTCTCCACCATTTTAGCTCTAAATTACACCAAATTTTCACCTGCTTGTCCCCATTGCTTGGAGGAATAATTGTTGCTGATCCGGTCTCATTTCTTGGCCTCGTAAGTTGGTAAGTTTCTATCATAAAGTTCGATAAAAACCCATAAATTCTCCCCTTTAAATTGTTGATTGTTGGGGCTATTTTGACCCCTTTCCATGATCCATTTCTTCTCAATTTTTTAGCATGTTCTTCCGAAAATGTGGGAAACACCGTGATATTTTTCATATTTGGTTTTGGGTTATGGGGCCCACGAGCCCGCTTGTGACCTGGATTTCAACCCGGTTATGTTTATAGCATTATAGGTATCATTGGTTTCATTTTAATGTATAGATTATTGTGTTGATATTATTTCCGTGATTCGGAGCTTCTCAAAGTAGTTTGAGCCTGGACGACGCCGTTCTCGCAGCTAGTCATTGGATGACAGGTAGGTTATGGCTTTCCCTACCTAGACTCTGCCTATATAGGCTATAACTATATTAATAAGCATCCTTGGGTGGGTTGTTATAGGTTGGTACCCCTGACCTTGTCCTCCTTTCTGGCCGCTTATTTCATACGTTGTTTGTAGTATTCGCGTAGTATTGTATATTACCCTTGTGGTCCTGTGCAGCCTTGTATTGACTCTGGAACATAGATGGTGGGTCATTTGGGAATGTCCGCGAGTCCCAGACATAGAGATATCCTTCTAGGCTGGTTATGACTGTTGTAGAGCTGTTGAGCCTGTGCAGGGCCGATATGAAATATTTGTGAGCAGTTGGGCTAACTTATATTTGTGTGCGAGCTTATCATACATGAAAAATGTGTTTCCTGCATTTTTACTACTGATTCGGATTTGGGCCTACTATAATTGATTTTCTAAACTTTGCATGGCCCCGGGGGCTTGTTTTTGGTATTATGACTTTGAAAGGGTTTTGAAGCTAGATTTTATGAAACCTCTTGGAGAAAAGAGGATATTATGACGACTTGATCCCCAGTTTTTATACTTATACTAGACTCGGTGAGGCTGGGTGCTAGAGTTGTTTTACTACTGATTTAGACTCGGCTACGCTCCGGGCACTCTTGATAAGGGTTATTGTGACTTGTTTACTGATTTAGACCGGAATACACGTCGAGCACCCTGTGATGGGTTTTTAATATTACTAATAATAATTTAGACCTGGGTCGAAGTTGGGCATGTACTACGAGATTCTAAGTTTTGAGCTACACTTGATATTGCACGGTTTTGTATGTGTACGAGGGGTAGACCTCCATAGACCCCTGTCGTTCCTGGGCCACAGGCTATGGCCCGACGTAGCATGATAGGAGGAATGGTGTAGGGTATAAGAGAGGTACACGAGAAAGAGCCTTCCATGGATCCTGCCTCTATTGGGCCTTATAGGTACCGAAGGGGGTAACATATGGGCACTATTAAATCAGATTCATCATCATCATGCGTATTTTCACTCAAATTCCACCCGTGTTTGTTGTGTGTTCAGTGTATGCTCCGGTTGTATGGGCGGCTAGAGGGTTTGTTTTCACTTGATTGTGTCCTCGATTGTATGGGCGGCTGTTGGGATTTTAGGTAGATTATGTTACTCTTGTCATTTCATAGAGCTAGTTGTGGTCCTTGGTTCTTGAGAATTGATAAGTTTTAGCCTTTTGAGGCTCCGAGTTTTGGGCTTGAGTATTGAGGGGCTAGTGAGTCCTATATCCTTGAGGCTCCGACGTGTGTCCTCCTAAGCAGTTGTGATTTATCGGACGTTGTTCCTTATCTTAATTCTGAGTAGAACTCTTAGTTATGGTGGTTTAGTTATTCCATTCTAGGTTGTAAATTGTGAGATGGATTCAGTTTCATGCTTATCTTGAGAGTTGGTGTTTTGAGTATGTTTTCATCACGTTTATGGCTTCTAGTTGATTTTGTTGGGTTGTTTTTGTCATGACCCAACCTACCGGGCCGTGCGGGCGCCTACTCTAACCACCTAGATAGATGAACCCTCACCACCTGTCCAACCGGTAACCTGCGGAAATTAAAGTAACCCAATTAAATCAAACAATTGTTATTTTATATATATGCGAAATCCCTTTTTACAGAATGTTCAGGAAAATAGACTACTAAGAACTTGCAAAAGACCTTTACAACTTAGAAAACATCCTCCCTAGTACCTAGTCTAAAACAGGTACAAGAGCTACTACAAGATGACACAAAGAGAGAAAAAGACCCAACTTCCGCCATGGAAATCGAGGACAAAAATTGGTAGAGACCTCCTCGCCATGAACCTATGAAACATCACCAACCTGTAACTAGACTATACCAAAAGGTATAGCAAGAGTAGAGTCAATACCAACACACGTACTGGTAGGCATCATCGATCGATCCGAATCCACTCCTACCATCATATAAAGAAACAGGGAAAACATGAATGTAATTAACATAGCTTGATTTCCATCCTCCAAGGTGTTTCCGCTGCCAACTCCCTCATTCCCCAGACTTCCGAGTCACACTAACCTTAGACTCCCCAAGTCACTTTAGCCTTCACAAATGTCCACGTTCATGCTTGTACTGCCCTTCCCTTGCCTAAGTTAGCTGTTCTAACTAACATCTGGAAATTAACTTGGATAACTTCCCAATTCAACCACTTATACCCGTGGCTTCACTTACCAGAATTTGGCCCCCTTCACGGATCCCTAGTAAACCTTCTAATGTGTTCACAACCACTAGAAACTACAACCCCAGACTCTCAGTCTTCCTCCTAATCTGACCCCCAGATGAAATCTACCCAACAACCATTGCTACATTTATTGACAATACTAGAGTTACATCTAAATCTCTTTACAGCACATGACTCGGACCCTCCAAGGATCCTCTAGCCACACCTAAGTGTTCAACAGACTAACCCTGTCTACACCAAGACCAACCCTTAGCTTATTTACCACCGGTAGTTCCCGACCGCCAATGACACGCTCAAGAATACAATATACATATATATGTAATTAACCACCCTCTTTACATAGTCTGGTCCCACCTCGGGATCCTCTCTAAACAACACCTAAGTGTCAATGATCAACCCGATCTAATCCAAGACCAACTCAACACAATAAAACAGAAATTCTCTGCCACTCTAGGACCGTCCATCAACATCACAATTCTACAACATCCCGGTTCACTCAAGGAACCAATAATAATTATCACATTTCAATAAAATAACCTGGCCCACTCATGAAACCAATATCAGTCAATGCAATATAATAATCACAATGCAGTATGCAATAAAGTAAACCCGTACCAGGCGTGGTACCCGAGCCAACCGTTAGTATTCTTGTACCAGACGTTGTACCCAAGCCAACCGTTAGTATACCCATACCAGGTGTGGTACCTGTGCCAACCATTTGTTATACCCGTACAAGGCGTGGTACCCGAGCCAACCGAATGTCAATAACTCACAGTCAAATAGATCATCCAACAACTTGTAAACCAACAAGCAACACCCTTCAATCACAGACTATAAAGCAAGAACCTTAGACATTCTACACAACTCCCCTAAGCAATGTAATTCATACAAGCACTTAGATATGAGTACAATATTATACTACATTCACATAAATCACAAGCCATCACCTACCCCTTTTCAGGTACAACAACGAACCATCAAATTGCATCTGTAGACTATCCCCGGTTCACCCATTTTATTCTAGAACATGTAACGAGCGATTTCTCTTTAAATTAATCATACACGCAGCTACCCGATTTCCTTTTCCTTTTTTTATCAAGACCGCCACTGCGTCTCAAGCCATAAACATTCTTGAAACCCCACCTAGGAGTTTCCTATTCCCATTTCCCATGGCTCCCAATGCTTCCCCGGTTCCCCGAACCTTTCCGACATTCTAGTCCCTTAACCTATCATCTTATCACACAAATATGAATAATGTAACCAAATAGCACAATCACAAGACCATCCATTTACTCCGTACATCCCAAATCAACATAACCAAAGCTGAATCCTCCAGACTCCATGCCCGGAGGCCTAAAACATGGATTATACATTCCCACTATACAACAAGTACGGAAAGTAAATAGGTCTAACTACTCATGAAAACCTAGCCTAGTTGGGCGCCAAGCAGCTGCAACAGTGCATTTTTGGCTTTGTGAATGCGTTTATGGCTGAACGATGATCCTGGAATCCGCTATTCCGTGTCCCTTTAGCCATGACCCTCCTCCTCAAGAATACCCAGCCTTGGAGCAGCATAAGAGGGTTTTTGGAGGAACCCTCGTCTATTTTCCAACCGAGGAGAAAAGACTTTTTAATAAAATCCCACCACAGGCTACTGCCTCCAGTATCTCCGCTATAGCGGTCTGTCCCTCCACTACAGCGGTTCCGTTATAGCTGAATAATTACCACTATAGCGGAGTGACATTAGCCCAGATTATTTCCAAAAATCAAAAAAATTCCATGACGTCACCCTACTTACCCCGAATGAATTTTTTTTTAAACATTTTCCCAAATTTATGAAATCGGTAAAAATTAACATAACGATGGACCTGGTCGTTACAACAGATACAAATTTAGCCATCGTTCATCCCCGAATGATCCTGAATAAAACCAGCGAGTGAAACTAACTCGGGACTCTCACTGTCCCCAAGTGACCGCGAAATTAACGAACCTACGCAAGTTGTCCAACCTTTCTATTAAGAGCCTAACCGTCCCGAGGAAAAATCTATTATTACCTCGTCCCGACGAAGAATTTGCTAGCCTCACAAGGACAATTACACGTGTTCCCATTCCGAGCACCCAAGAATTTCAGGGCCTGGTGTCATGTTGGGATGGACAAAATTGAAAAGACCAGGGAGAACTCTTCCCGTGCCAGTAATTGATTGGCCGTCCGCTGTAGCGGATATTTCACCACTATGGCGGTCCCGCTATAGCGGACATCCAACCACTATAGCGGTTGGCAACATAATGAAATTGGGGAGAAACGGATTTCTCCCCACATTCCTTTCAAAAACTCTACTCTCTCTCCCGATCATCCCACTCCCAAAGTCGGAATTTCTAGGTAATAATCGTAATCCCTCTTTTCCTTACTCTCTTGCACGATTTTGTACATGAATGTGGTAGAAAACTAGGAACTTGTAGTATATTGAAGTGGGTTTGAACTTGAACCTTTTAGTTGTTTTTTTGGCGGATTCCTGAAGCATGGACGCTTTCCTTACGTTTACAATGCCTCCAAGGCGCTCTGGGCTTAAGGATTATGCTATTGTTGGCCAAAAATGGATGGAAAGGTGAAGGGTTGTACTTGAACAAAAGTAGTGATTAGGGAGACTTATAGGGGTTATCATGCCCCAATTTTTATAGAAAACAGTAATTGGGCACCTTGGGTGGGTAGATCTGGACTTGGGATAACGAAAATGGAGTTTTGGACCAATGGGCTCCATTGATGCACTCCTTAAAGGTCTGGGACGATGAAGATCGCTGTAGCGGTTGGACTCCGCTATGGCTGTCCCGCTATAGCGGTACCCCTCCGCGGTAGTGGTTCCACTACGGTGGACGCACCATCCGCTATAGCGGAAGGCCGCAAAATAGTGGCCTTCCCAGGCTAACTCTTAGAAAAAAATTCCTCCCTTTTGCGTTATATTACTCTTCTAATCCCGTCTCCTTCTTACCCTTGCAGGATAAAACAAATAGCCGAACAACAAGTGCATGAATATGACTATGAGTGATTCCCCGACGAAGCTAGTCGAGAGAGGTTCAGGGATTATCGGAAATTCAGCTTCTGCTATGAGAGAGGCTGCCGAATGACTGGGGTAGATGGAAAAGTAGCTGATTTCCACTGCCGGGTCCGAGAGTTTGGGTGGGACACTTTGCTAGTGGATCCTCCTCCCGCGCTAACTGGCTGGGTGTGGGAGTTCTATTCCATCCTCCCTACGGTCGGCTGGAATGAGCCGAATCCTACCATCCTGCTACGAGGGGTGGACGCTCCCGTGGATGCCCGGACCATTAATGAGGTATTAGGGGTGCCCCACATCTCCAATGAGGCGTACATGGCTAAGGCTCAGCTATAGGACATGACTTCGCTAAGGAATACTCTGGTGGACCCCATATTCAGGGACAAGGTGTACTGGGTCAGCCCCGAGGGCGTTACTAGTGTCTACTTCTCCTCCGAGGCTAAGAGGTGGCTGAACTTGGTGTCCCGAAGGATCCTTCTATCGGGAAACCAGACTGACGTGACCTATGCCCAGGCTTTGGTGATTGCTTGTGCCATGCAGGAGATCATCATGAATGTGGGGGAGCAGATCATCTTGGAATGGAAGGACTTTTACAGTGGCCACAGAAAGGGTCCTTATCTACCTGGGCTGGTCTCGGAGCTGTGCAGGCGAGCTGGTCTGCCTCAGGACCATACGGACTCAGAGGTGACCATAGACGAGCTCTTTGACCCTGTCCGGGGGAAGGACATCTCCAAGAAAAAGAGAAATATGGATGAGGCAAGGAGCATTCAGCCGGTGGAAGGGGCCGATGATGATGATGATGAGGATGATGACACTCCTTCCCCTTCCCAATCCCAGCCCCATCCCCCAATCTCTAGAGCCCAGCTGGATGAAAATATGGCAGCTTTCCAGAGGTTCATGAAGGATCCCAACGCCGGAGGGGCAACCCCTCACCCATCCGCTAAGAAACTTGCAACACTCCGAAGGGAGTTAGAAGAAGAGAAGAAAAAGAGACGCTCCCAGGACCGCATGCTTTCCCGGATGTGGAAGACCATCAAGGTCATGTTCTCTTGTGTTGACCCAGGTCAGGAGCTTCCCACCCACGAGCTCGAGGACATGTAGGAGTTCCCCTTTCTGAGCGAGGATGAGGCCTAGGACTCCCCCCTCCCTTAGTATTGATTTACTATTGTTTGGGTTGCCCCATTTGGGGCTTGTTTAAGACAATATTTCCCCTTTCCCCTTTTTATCTTGGTACGTGGATGCCCGTTCTAGACACTATTTCCTTTCCCTGCATATATATATACATAGACTTGCTTTTCCTGGGTTTATATAGTGGTTTTGTTGTTAATACTTGTTTTTATCTTGTCCCCGGAAAGGAACAAAAACAGATGAAAACAGGGCAGGCTTACTGCCTCATTGTCCTCCGCTATATAGGTTGGTCATTCCGCAATAGCGGTCCTGCTATAGAGGAAATTTCACCGCTATAGCGGTCCCGACGGTAACTATACAGAAAATTCGAATTCCAGCTAAAAGCACTCAACCCCTTCTCGATTACCACTATCCCAACCTGTAAGTCCCGCCATGGTCTTAAACAACCCTCAAGACCATTCCTGGCACTGAACGCATTAGAATCAGGCATAACACGTCATAAAACACATCAAAATTTACAAGGAATTCACAACGATTAATTGTTTTCCGGCAATATTTTCCTGCCATTACACACTAATGACTCCCTTTTTCCCATGGTTCCCAACCAAATTTTTAACTGTCCTGAAACCGAAGCTTCCCTACAGTCACAGTTCTCAATCCCTTACCATCTTAACCAATGATAAGCCCCTTTTTAACACGTAGTACCGCATTTTAGATATAGACATTTAACAGACTACCACAGTCTAAAACACACAAAATTTCCAGTCAATGACCCTCTGTAGACTCTACATGCACATCATTCAAATATCTACACCCTCCCCATTAAGTCATACAAGGTTGTACACACAACAATTCAAGTACAATTCACAACACAATCAAATCACAGCCAATCAATTCACAAGTTTCACCCCTCGTTCGTACCACGGAGGACCATTAGTTGGTTATCCATGCTTGCCACAGCCTCTCAGGCTAGATACCAATTGGAACCTTCCCGGTTCCAATTCATATTGCTTGTCCTGTCGTAACTGAAGTACAGAGACCTTTTTTACCTTACTGAGATATCAATTGGAATCGAGAGATACCAATTGGACTCAACCCATACAAGAAAGTACGAACCACACGAAAGAATGAAAGAAGGCTGACAATTCCTAGAGTGCCTTATAGTTTGATGTGCCGGCATTTTATGGAACATTTGACACCTTTAAACTAAGAATAATCACGAGTTTTCAAGCAACCGTTGTTGTTTTTGATAAGTTTTCGTGTTATATTTCCAGGAAATGGATACAAGGATAGAAAGGGATTGAACTAGTTAAGCTTGACGGAGTGCCTGACGGCTCGTCACACAAGTGATTAACCGTCAGGGGAGCCACCAAACCTGGCAGCAGCTTGAGGAGGCACTGGTTAGTGGCGACAGTTGGCATGACGGGCCGTCACACATGTGACTGACCGTCAGCCAATCCGTTAAGTTATAGCTAATGAAGGCCATGCTCTGGTTAGTGGCGACGGCTGGGAGTGATGGGCCGTCACACCTTTGATTGGCCATCAGCCAAGCCATCAAGTTATAGCTGATCAAGGCCATGCACTGGATAGTGGCGACGGCTGGGAGTGACGGCCAGTCGCATGGTTGACGGTCCGTCAGGCTACCCGTCAACGCGAAGCGGGACTCCAAAAATTCTATTTTTGGACTTTATTTCCTGGACTACTATAAATACCCTGTGTTAGGGTTATTTTAATTATTCATTAACTAATATTTTGGAGACATTTTGAATGAGTTTTTGAAGGAGAAAATACGACACAAACACGTTTTTCTTCTTCTCTTCGATTGTTCTTGGGATTTTGGCTTATTGTTCTTGGAAAGCTTGAAGCTTGTGTTCATCTACTTTGTAAGAACCTTTTCTTATTATTATGAATACTATTACTTCATTCTTTCGTCTTGCAAGCATGAGTAGCTAAAACTCCCACAACTAGGGTTGTGGAAGCCATGGCAAAAGTAACAATATAGATTCCGGGTAGCATAGAGTTCAATTTGTATGTTGTCACATTGTTAATCATTCGTTATTTACGTTTTCTAATGGTTGCAAACATTAGGATATTCCTAGGTTTAATTTGCTTGAGCAAAGAGATTAAAACCGGGAAATTTGATTAACTACGAGGATTCGAGACTACCAACTCTCGTCTTATGATTAATGCTGTAACTAGATTAATCTACTTCATGTTTAGGATTGAAATAAGAAAGTTCACCTTTTCAAGTTCGAGAGAATTGAAAAGGAAATTCGTCTATTTGGTTGAGAAACGTTTAGACGATACCATGAATTCAATCACATCGTGACTTGCATATAGAACGAACCCGGTTAAGCTTTGAGTCGAAATTGTTACGACGCCATGGTGAACACTTCCCTAGTTCATTCTCATATTGATTAACGCTCGTTGAAACTCGCAATTAGTTACTTGCATTGTTCAAAATTTGATCACAGAAACCCCCCCCAATTTACCGGAAACTATTGACTACTAGTCAACTAATTCACTATCGATTTGATTTGCACCTTATTCCCTGTGGGATCGACCCCAACCTTTGTTGGGTTATATATTTGACGATGACTGCTTACGCTTCGTAATTGGAGTTGTAATTTGGGCGTATCAAATTTTGGCGCCATTGCCGGAGAATACGGTTGTTTATTAAGTCTGGTGTTATTTGACTCTTAGTCATATTTCCTGATTTTACTTTTATTTGTTGATTTTGTTTGTTACATGGTACTGAGTTGTGCATGCCAAGTACCCGAAGCTCGGGTGAACCAATATTACCTTACGACCCCGAGCTTGCAAGAACGTTAAGGCAAACCATGAATGTACAACAGCAGGAGGCAGCAAGGCTCGCTGCAGAACAGCAGGCTCAACATGATCAACATCATGTGAATGTCGAGGATATAGAGGATGATATGGCATTAGATGGATTTGGTACTATGGGCGCAATTGTTCTTCCTCTGCTAGCGCCCGGGGTCAAGTTCAACATTACTAGCACGATGCTCCAGCTGTTGAACTTAAAGGGATTGTTCAGTGGTATGGCTGGTGATGACCCAAACCGACACCTGATGAATTTTGTGGGTATCTGCAAGTCATTTAAATTGCCTGGAGTAAGTCAGACCACGATCAAACTCAGGTTGTTTCCATTGTCTCTGTCTGATGAGGCAGCGTTATGGTTGACAGAGCTAATCCCCGACTCTATCACAACCTGGGGAGAGTTGAAAGGAGCTTTCCTAGAAAGGTTCTTTCCTCCCTCTAGGATGATACAGTTGAGGGATGAAATTAGCAATTTCAGGCAACAACCTCATGAGGCTTTACATGAGACGTGGTTGAGGTTCAAGAAGAAGCTGACACAATGCCCGAACCATCAATTGACCGACAATTTCCATATGCAGACATTTTACAGGGCACTAAATTCGGCTACCAAGCCGACACTGGATAATGCAGTAGGTGGAGCATTCATGGGTCTCACCTTTATCGATGCCACAACTATTTTGGACCGGCTCACTAAAACCAACAGGGCCTGGCATACACGAGACACAGAGATGGCTGCTAGCACTCATGCAGTCGGTATATCAGTGGAACAGCGCAGGAAAGAGGAAGAGAGGGATCAAGATATGGCCCATCTAAAAATGCAAATGGACCTACTGACAAAATATTTGCTGTCAGGAGACATGGAGAAAGTGAAAGTTGTGGGTTCCCAAGGTAGAGCAGCAGAGTTCGAGTCTGATGAGGAGGCGAACTATTTGGGGGGTTTCCAAGCCAATGGCCAGGGAAACCAAGGTCGGAACTATCAGAAGGACAACTACTATGAAAAAAATGGCTACAGAGATCGTGATCAGGGGAACTGGAAAAATAAAACTGATAGAGGTGGGTTGTACGTACCACCTGGTAACCGAGAAAGAACTAGCAATGAGACAGGGACGTCCAAGTTAGAGAATATGATGGCAAAGATGTTGTTGAAGGTGGAATCTACTGACTCCGGAGTCAAGGAAATGAAATCGGAATTATCATCAATGAGTCAGTTAGTAAATTCTCATTCCACCTCAATCAAGCAGCTAGAGCAACAAATGAGTCAAGTCTCGGTGTCTCTAAATCAAAGGAAAGCTGGAACCTTGCCGAGTGACACCATTCAAAACCTGAGAAATGACGGGAATTGTATGGTAATCACCACCAAAAGCGGTAAGATATTATCGGAATCACATCCGGTAATTCAAACTTAGAAAGGTAATGTTACTGAGAACGATGAGTTAGTAGATGCTGAAAAGATGGTCGATGAGGGTGTGAGAATATCTGTTGAAGAACCCGATGTGGAAGAATATGGTACGCAAGTGCTCACGGATAAAAGCAAGGAAGTTCAAAAACTTCCAACTATGATGCCCCAGCCACCACCTCCTTTTCCACAACGGTTGAAGAAGAAAGTCGAAGATAGCAAGTTCCTGAACTTCATGACCATGCTAAAGCAGATATCAGTGAACATTCCTCTGGTGGATGCGCTTGAACAGATGCCCGGTTATGCCAAGTTCATGAAGGACTTGATCACAAAGAAGAGGTCGGTAAGTTTTGAACCGGAAGACAACCTCCACCATTGTAGCGCCATTTCATCAAGGTCGCTAGTCCAAAAGAAAGAAGACCCGGGTGCATTCACTATTCCTTGCACCATAGGGGAGTTTAACTTTGCAAAAGCTCTTTGTGACTTGGGGGCTAGTATAACCTTGATGCCGTTAGCCATCTACCGGCAGTTGGGCTTGGGAGCCCCCAAACCGACGACTATGAGATTGTTGATGGCTGACAGATCGGTTAAACGCCCGGTGGGTATTCTGTACGATGTACTTGTGAAGGTGGGAAAGTTCATATTTCCGGCAGACTTCGTGATTTTGTACTATGAAGTGGACTTTAAAGTCCCTATTATTTTGGGATGACCCTTCTTGGCAACTGGAAGAGTATTGGTAGATATGGAGAGCAACGAGTTGACTTTCAGGTTGAACGCCGAAGTGGTGAAGTTTAATGTGTGCAAATCAATGAAGCAACCAAGGGACATGAATGTCGTCTATGTTATTGATGTTGTTGCCGAATCTGATGTGATTGTTTCTGTTGAATAGAGGCTTGCTGTAGAGACGTTGGCAGCAGTAATGATGAACTTCGATGAAGATGACATCGAAGATTATGAAGAAATTGTAAATGTTGTGGTTGGAATGGGGTCATATTTGTACGCCCCAAAGAAATTAGATCTCGATTTAAAGAACAGACCGACACCTCCTGCAAAGCCTTCTATTGAGGAAGCGCCGGTATTAGAGTTGAAAGAGTTGCCAGGCCATCTGAAGTATGCATTTTTAGGTGACAAAGATACTTTGCCTGTAATCATTGCGACTGACCTTGTGCAATCTCAAGTTGAAGCTTTACTATCCACACTGAGGAGACACAAGAGAGCAATCGGCTGGACCATCGCAGATATTATTGGCATCCCACCAGGTATTTGTACTCATAAGATACAGTTAGAAGAAAATTGCACTCCCACCACCGAGCACCAGCGGAGACTGAATCCGCCAATGCAAGAGGTGGTGAAGAAAGAGATCATCAAATGGCTCGATGCTGGAGTGGTTTACCCAATTTCTGCTAGCAAATGGGTGAGCCCAGTGCAATGTGTTCCTAAAAAGGGAGGAATGACTGTGGTAGCAAATGACAAAAATGAGTTGATTCCATTAAGACCTGTCACGGGGTGGCGAGTTTGTATGGATTACCGAAAGCTAAACTCCTGGACTCTCCATGATCATTTCCCCATGCCCTTTATGGATCAGATGCTGGATAGATTAGCTGGCAGAGGTTGGTATTGCTTTTTAGATGGATATTCGGGGTACAACCAAATATCTATTGCCCCAGAAGATCAGGAGAAGACCACTTTCACCTGCCCCTACGGTACGTTTGCTTTTAGACGCATACTCTTTGGTCTTTGCAATGCTCCTGCAACATTCCAAAGATGCCTGATGTCTATATTTTCTAATATGGTGGAGAACACATTGGAAGTCTTCATGGATGACTTTTCAGTAGTGGGTGATGCATTTGATGATTGCTTGACTAATCTGGGTCAAGCATTGCAAAGGTGTGAAGAGTCAAACCTCGTGCTGAATTGGGAGAAATGCCATTTCATGGTGAAAGAAGGCATTGTATTAGGACACAAAATATCTATGAGAGGTCTAGAGGTGGATAGATCCAAGATAGAAGTCATCGAGAAACTACCTCCACCCATTTCAGTAAAGGGTGTGAGGAGTTTTCTTGTTCATGCCGGGTTCTACCGAAGATTCATTAAAGATTTCTCTAAGGTTGCTACCCCACTGTGCAGGTTGCTTGAAAAGGAGTCTAAGTTTGTATTTGATGCTGAGTGTTTGAGGGCGTTTGAGTGCCTGAAAGAAAAGTTAGTGGATGCTCCTATTATAATTGCCCCGAATTGGTCCAAACCGTTCGAAGTAATGTGCGATGCGAGTGGTGTTGCACTTGGAGCTGTTCTGGAACAGAAGCGAGACAAACTTTTTCACCCCATTTATTATGCTAGTAAAGCATTGAATGGGGCGCAAAAGAACTACACAGTGACAGAACAGGAGTTGTTGGCTGTTGTATACGCTTTTGAGAAATTTAGAGCGTACTTACTTGGTACAAAAGTGGTGGTGCACACAGATCATGCAGCCTTGAGGTATCTAATGACCAAAAAGGATGCAAAACCTCGACTAATACGATGGGTGCTATTGTTGCAGGAATTTGACTTTGAAGTCAAAGATCGGAAAGGGTGTGAGAACCAGGTAGCAGATCATCTGTCCAGTCTTGAGAGGGAAGAGAACGTAATAGCTGAACCGGAGATTGATGATGCATTCCCGGATGAGCAGGTGATGGCTGCGTCACTTAATATGGTGCCTTGGTACGCTGACTTCACAAATTATGCGGTGAGTGACATGATCCCGAAAGATTTGAACTACCACCAGAAAAAGAAGTTTCTCCATGATGCAAGTAAGTTTTTCTGGGATGAGCTGTATTTATTCTGGTTGTGTGCTGACAACATAGTGAGGAGATGTGTACCGGAAGTGGAAATGACAAGCATCTTGCAAGCTTGCCATTCTTCCCCAGTAGGAGGACATCATGCGGGTAATCGAACCGCCCAAAAAATCTTACAGTGTGGTTATTATTGGCCGACAATCCAGAAAGATTCATATGAATTTGCCAAGTTCTGTGATCAATGCCAACGAAGAGGAGCAATCTCTCGCCGACAAGAGCTACCCATGTCCACTATTTTGATGGTTGAGTTGTTCGACGTATGGGGAATAGATTTCATGGGCCCTTTCGAAAACTCTTATGGGAACCGTTACATCTTGGTAGCGGTGGATTATGTTTCAAAGTGGGTAGAGGCGGTTGCTTTGGCCGATAACGAAGGGAGAAGTGTGGTGGCGTTTTTAAAAAGAAACATCTTTGCTTGGTTTGGCACCCCTCGCACAATCATTAGTGATGGAGGTTCACATTTTTGCAATAAGGTGTTCCGGGCTGCTCTAGCAAAATATGGAGTGAAGCAACACAAGGTAGCCACACCTTATCACCCCCAAACCAGCGGGCAAGTCGAAGTGTCGAACCATGAAATTAAAGAGATCTTGGCTAAGTCTGTGAATGTGAACCAGAGAGATTGGGCAAGAAAGCTGGATGACGCACTCTGGGCGTACCGAACAGCGTTTAAGACGCCAATAAGTATGTCTCCTTACCAATTTGTTTTTGGTAAAGCTTGTCACTTTCCCGTGGAACTTGAGCACAAAGCCCTTTGGGCGCTCAAAAAGTTAAATCTCAGTTGCAGAGAGGAATCGGAACTAAGGTTGGAACAATTGAATGAGATGGACGAGTTTCGATTGCGAGCATATGAGAGATCCGCTCTCTACAAGGAACGAATAAAGCTGTACCATGACAGGAAAATTGAGAAAAGAGAGTTCAAGGTTGGGGACTTGGTATTGTTGTTCAACTCCAGGTTCAAATTATTTCCCGAGAAACTCAAATCCAAATGGTCCGGACCATTCAAAGTACACCAAGTGTTCCCATCCGGTGCGGTCAAACTCGAAAATAAAGATGGTGAGTTGTTCAAAGCCAATGGGCAGATGATAAAGCAATATCTGGGCCTCCCGGAGGAGGTACATGTTCTTTCTTTGGTGTATCTTGATGAAGTCTGAGTAATCAAGACACCCGCGTCGTGCCGCGACATTAAATCAGGCGCTGTATGGGAGGCAACCCATAAATTGTTGTTGTATTATGTTCTTAGAAAAAGTTGATTTGCTAGAATTGGTTAATTTGTGCGTTGAGTGTGTAGGTACAAAAAGGTGGAAGTAACAGCATGTTCTGTCTATGAGTGACGGTTCCTGTTGGTGGGCCGTCAACTGCTAGACGGACCGTCACAAAGACCGTCAAATGTTGACAAGTATTCATACCCACTGTTTGGTAGTGACGGTGTGAGTGACGGACCGTCACGGACTTGGTGGACCGTCACTTCAGGCCGTCACCCATGAGACTTACAAGGGATCACTGTCCAATTGAGACTCCCCAAGTGACGGACCGCCAAGTCGTTGACGGACCATCACGCTAGGCCACCGCATCAGGTAAGTTTTAATTTAGTGTGACCCGACCCAAAACCAAATCGACCCGTCCGACTATATTAAATCATCTTCTTCATCATCCGACTCATATCCTACTCTCAAGCTCCAACCCTCCACTAAAATCAAAATCCTCTTTTCCCCAACCAAGTCCCACAACCCGCTCCCAAGTCCCACATCCCCATTGTCCTTTCTCCACCGTCGGCCAAAATGTAAGAAACCAACAAATTCCCGCTAGTTATCCATCGGTTCATATAAATCAAAAGGGAATAGCGATTTCTTCTCACTAACAAAATCAAGGTACGATTCTAAACTCTTCCTCGTTGAGATTATTTGAGTAGCATGAAGAAATGCCGAAAGAAATTGTTGGGTTTGTATATGTGTGAAAGGGTAATAATGTAAATGTTGTTGGGTATGATTGGTGTTGTTGTTTGAAATCGTAAAACTTAACATGGGTGAAGTCTTGAGTAACCCATGAGCTTAAATACATGATGGGTGGTAACTTTGTAAAACCAAATCCCACAAAAAATGGGAAAGCCCCGAATAGAGCACAAGGTGTTCGAGGAAATGCCTCAAAGAAAGCAAATTAACACGCTGCCTTAAAGTGACATTTGGCATGACGGCCCGTCACACCTGTGACTGGCCGTCAACCAAGCCGTCAACATTAGACAGTTCACTGTCTTAAAGTGACGGCCGGTGTGGCGGTCCATCACCAAAGTGACTGACCGTCACCCAAACCGTCACTCCGAGACAGTGGGTATTAATTGAGTGTTTTCCTGTTCTCATGTGTTTGAACTTGTTCACGTGCAGGTACATGTCCCCCAAACAACAACCACCTCGCGGTCAAGCACAAAAGAAGAAAGAAAGGATCGCTACAACTCAGACCCTTATAGATGAATCGAGTAGCGAAGAAGAAGCAGTTGCAGCTCCGACTTACCAGACTAGGCTATCCAAACAAAGAAACACCCAAGTCTCCCAGTCTGAAGAGGAGAGTGGGTCATCTAGCAGTAGGTCGGGGAGTGATAGTGGATCAGAAGAAAGTGGTAGCTCCAGCCCCAATGCGGAGGATGTAGGTGGCCCTGAAACCACCAAAAATGTAGGGAGTGCACCCATGGATAGAGAATCGATCCGGTGGGCATTTAAGGATGCTCAGAAGCACTATCTTGACTGTCTTACCAAAACAATGTCGAGGAGCCACAAAAGACCGATAACTGAAGAAGTGCAAATTATGACCACGAATCTGCCTGAATACCCAGTTCTTCAGACACAGTTTCAGAGGTACCAGCTCGAGTGGATGAGCTCACCCCCGGGATTCCATTATCCCGAGCTAGTCCGGGAATTCTATGCCAACTATTTGGCACTGTTGGAGAACAGATGTGAGCCAGGAAAAGGGGTTAAATCAGCACCAAGGCAGGACATGGTGCCGGTTCGGGGTAAACAAGTGAACATCTCCCGAGAAATTATCAACAGAGTCCTCTTTGGCCCTGAATACATTCCTCCACCTGATATGCCAGAGTTTCATGACAAGATTTCTAACACCTACTCGCAGAGACCATGGTTAGCCCGAACATTGACTGATGGCTCACCATCTTGGCTAACTCAGAGGGGACGGATATCGAAGCAATCACTAAGCTTCGTAGCAAAATTTTGGTGGGCAGTTGTGCGGTACAGGTTATTTCCAACAGGAGAAGACGCTAATTTGGATGAGGGAAGAGCCATCCTTGTGGCAAGCTTGATAGCCAGGTACGTTATCAACTTCAGAATGATAATTGCAGACGAGATGCGGACCAGGGCCATAAAAACTACTTCTTTTTTGCCGTTCCCGTGTCTAGTTACTGAGTTATGCAGGCGTAAAGAGGTACCGATATGGGATGGTATTGATAAGCAAGTGACAGCGTCATCAAAGCAAAATATTGACAAATCAAAGGATGACACTAAGTTTGAAATGAGGATTCATATGCCTCAGATCTTCGAAGAGCCAACCACAACCACCTCCGAGGCAACCGACACTCCATCAGGCACAGAGATGCCACTTGCGGTGTTTGATCCGAAGACTTCACAAACAACGAGAGCTACTGCCGAAAGCTCTAGAACTGCGGCAAGGCTTCCTCTACCACCAGAATATCACATGAACCCCCAAAATTTTGCTAAAATAGTGCAAAAGCAGAAATAGTTGGATAAACAAATTGCCGCTTGGACGGACTTGTTCAAACCCACCATTGATGAAGCAATACGGGAGGCTCTGAAGCCATTTGAGGGGTTGCGCACAAGGGTCGATGCGATGGAAACCCGGATGGATGCAAGGCTAAACGAAATGAGCATCCCAGACCTGGCAAGATTTGATGCGGAACTGAAGAAGGTGAAGAATGATATCACCTTCCTAAAGCAAGAAAAAATGCTTTATGATGAGATTTCGGAGTTCGTGGACTTGGACGAAGAAACCACGATAGTGGATTTGATGGGTCGGCCACTGAAAATTAATGAACCCCAAGCAGGTGAAAGTGGGGTAAAGAAGTCAAAGAAGAGGAAGCACAAAAAGATATCAGTTGAGGAGGACGAGTTAGAGGTTGCGAAGCAGCGATCGGTAGTAGATGAGCAGCTGCGACAGGAAAGATTGTGTGCCCAAGCAGGTGGGGCATCATCCAGTGCAGTACCGGAGTCTGGAGGGACTCCAGATGTTGATGAGCCGCATACGGAAACCTAAGTTTCCCAGGTACCCCTATACCTTTGTTCTGAATATCTGTTTCCTTGAGCATTGAGGACAATGCTAAAATCCTTTATTGGGGGTAGGAGTACTACCACCGGAGGTTTTTGTTGCCATGTTTCTTTTCCTCTGGTGTGCCATCTAGTAGAACCGGCATGTTTAGGTTGTCGTTTAAATTTTTGTTGTGTTGTGATGTCTATAGCAATCATGGATTTTTGAAAGTTGAACTAAAAGGAGCCCCCTCAGAAAAAGTTGATTTTGTACTTATGCTTAAAACGGGTGACTGTTCTGGATCCTTGAATGTCATTGTTTGATTGTGATTGTAATAATTATGCTTAAGCCGAGCTGATGTTTTGATAGTTGGTTGTGGTATGATTTCTTGGTGCCAAGTGTGTGTGAGCTTATTGTTATAAACTCTTACTCTGTGCATGCATCTAGAACTTGCCCGGTCTATTTTGTTACGCTTGAAGTTGGTTGCTTAGGAAAGGATCACAGGAGACCGTCCAAATGCAAATAATCCATTTGATCCCTGTTTGAGCCATAATTGACCCTATTCTTTCAATAACCTGTCACCGTTTCTTTTGAACTTTGAATCCCTATTTTGGCCCTGGTCCTTCCTTGGACATCGTGCACCTCAACTCAGGAAATCAACTTAAGTTGAGGGTGGCTACTATAGAGGTAAATGATAAGAAAAATAGAATGGATAAGATTGGTTGTGGATAGAATAAAAACTTTGGGTGTGCGCCTAAGAAAAAAAAAGAAAAAAAAAAGAAACGAAAAAGAGATGAAAAAGAATTGTCAAAATAAAGAGGCCGCACCTATAGCTAGAAAGAAGGGAATAAAAAGGTGAATAAGGATGGACGAAGTAAAGTTAAGTAGAAATATTAGCTCGGTGATTCCAAGGAAGGTTTAGTCACTATTCCCCAAACGTATCCTACCTGCACCCGAAGCCGCATTACAAGCCAAAACAAGTCCTGCAGTGATCCTGAGCGGCTTCCTGAAAATCTGAAATAGAATAGCAAGGGCAAGCTTATGGCATCGCATGTGCACTGTCTGAAATCATTTGTGAGTGTGAGCGCCTTACCTAGTCCCAAATCTTGTGTGTGGGACTTCTTTGTGGTGAGGGCACCGAGAATTCTGTATCATCTATTGACTGTTGGGATAACTGTTGTGTGTGTATGTAGAATATTCTATCATATCGGAATGACATGATTGGATCCTTGCAAGTTAGCGTTTCACACATTGGTGTACTACGGGGGAGGGGGGGCATGATTTAAATTTAATAGACTGTTGAGTGGCCATAATTTGCTAAAGATATGTGTTTGTATTCTTAGTTGAGTCGTCAGGTTGTTTTTGTTATCATGTTGCTTGAGGACAAGCGAACATTTTAAGTTGAGGGTGTTGATGTGCCGGCATTTTACGGCACATTTGACGCCTTTAAACTAAGAATAATCGCGAGTTTTCAAACAACCGTTGTTGTTTTTGATAAGTTTTCGTGTTATATTTGCAGGAAATGGATACAAGGATAGAAAGGGAGTGAACTGGTTAAGCTTGACGGAGGGCCTGACGGCTCGTCACACAGGTGACTGACCGTCAGGGGAGCCACCAAACCTGGCAGCAGCTTGAGGAGGCACTGGTTAGTGGCGACGGTTGGCATGATGGGCCGTCACACATGTGACTGACCGTCAGCCAATCCGTCAAGTTATAGCTAATGAAGGCCATGCTCTGGTTAGTGGCGACGGCTGGAAGTGACGGGCCGTCACACCTTTGACTGGCCGTCAGCAAAGCCGTCAAGTTATAGATGATTAAGGCCATGCACTGGATAGTGGCGACGGCTGGGAGTGACGGCCAGTCGCATGGTTGACGGTCTGTCAGGCTACCCGTCAACGCGAAGCGGGACTCCGAAAATTCTATTTTTGGACTTTATTTCCTGGACTACTATAAATACCCTGTGTTAGGGTTATTTTAATTATTCATTAACTAATATTTTGGAGACGTTTTGAACGAGTTTTTGAAGGAGAAAATACGACACAAACACGTTTTTCTTCTTCTCTTTGATTGTTCTTGGGATTTTGGCTTATTGTTCTTGGAAAGCTTGAAGCTTGTGTTCATCTACTTTGTAAGAACCTTTTCTTATTATTATGAATACTATAACTTCATTCTTTCGCCTTGCAAGCATGAGTAGCTAAAACTCCCACAACTAGGGTTGTGGAAGCCATGGCAAAAGTAACAATATAAATTTCGGGTAGCATAGGGTTCAATTTGTATGTTGTCACGTTGTTAATCATTCGTTATTTACGTTTTCTAATGGTTGCAAACATTAGGACATGCCTAGGTTTAATTTGCTTGAGCAAAGAGATTAAAACCGAGAAATTTGATTAACTACGAGGATTCGAGACTACCAACTCTCGTCTTATGATTAATGCTATAACTAGATTAATCTACTTGATGTTTAGGATTGAAATAAGAAAGTTCACCTTTTCAAGTTCGAGAGAATTGAAAAGGAAATTCATCTATTTGGTTGAGAAACATTTAGACGATACCATGAATTCAATCACATCGTGACATGCATATAGAACGAACCCGGTTAGGCTTTGAGTCGAAATTGTTACGACGCCATGGTGAACACTTCCCTAGTTCATTCTCATATTGATTAACACTCGTTGAAACTCTCAATTAGTTACTTGCATTGTTTAAAATTTGATCACAGAACCCCCCTCCCCCAATTTACCGGAAACTATTGACTAGTAGACAACTAATTCACTATCGATTTGATTTGCACCTTATTCCCTGTGGGATCGACCCCAACCTTTGTTGGGTTCTATATTTGACGACGACCGCTTACGCTTCGTAATTGGAGTTGTAATTTGGGCGTATCACAGTTCCCCAAAGATTAGATCTGGACGTCAACACACCAATCTGTAGAACCCTATTCAACACTTTGCTCTTGTACTGGAAGACCTGTAACCTAGGCTCTGATACCATCTGTCACAACCCAACCTACTGAGCCATGCAAGCGCCTACTCTAACCACCTATATAGGAGAACCCTCACCACCCGTCCATACGGTAACATGTGGAAATTAAAGTAACCCAATTAAATCAAACCATTGCTATTTTATATATATGAGAAATCCCATTTTACAGAATGTTTAGGAAAATAGACTACTAAGAACTTGCGAAAGACCTTTACAACTTAAAAAACATCCTCCCTAGGACCTAGTCTAAAACAGGTACAAGAGCTACTATAAGATGACACAAAGAGAGAAAAAGACCCAACTTCTGCCATGGAAATCAAGGACAGAAGTTGCTGGAGACCTCCTCGTTGTGAACCTATGAAACATCACCAACCTGCAACCAGACTATACCAAAAAGAATAGCAAGAGTAGAGTTAGTACAAACACACGTACTGGTAGGCATCATGGGTCGACCCGAATCCACTCCTACCATCATATAAGAAAACAGGAAAAAACATGAATGTAATTAACATAGCTTGATTACCATCCTTCAACGTGTTTCCGCTGCCAACTCCCTCATTCCCCAGACATCCGAGTCACACTAACCTTAGACTCCCCAAGTCACTTTAGCCTTTACAAATGTCCATGTTCATGCCTGGACTGCCCTTCCCTTGCCTAAGTCAACTATTCTAACTAACATCCGGACATTAACCCGGCTAACTTCCCAACTCAACCACTTATACCTGTGGCTTCACTTACCAGAATTTGGACCCCTTCACGGATCCACAATAAACCTTCTAATGTGTTCGCAACCGCTAGAAACTACAACCCCAGACTCTCAATCTTCCTCCCAATCTGACCCCCACATGAAATCCACCCAGCAACCATTGCTACATTTATTGCCAACATTAGAGTTAGATCTAAATCTCTTTACAACACATGACCCAGACCCTCCAAGGATCCTCTAGTCACACCTAAGGGTTCAACAGACTAACCCGGTGGACACCAACACCAACCCTTAGCTTATTTACCACCGGTAGTTCCCGACCGCCAATGACACGCTCAAGACGACAATATACATATATATGTAATTAACCGCCCTCTTTACATAGTCCGAACCCACTCTAGGATCCCCTATAAATAACACCTAAATGTCAATGATCAACCCGGTTTAATCCAAGACCAACTCAACACAATATAACAGAAATTCCCGGCCACTCAAGGACCTCCCATCAACATCACAATTCTACAACAGCCTGGTTCACTCAATAATAATAATTATCACATTTCAATAATATAACCCGACCCACTCACGGAACCAATATCAATCAATGCAATATAATAATCACAATGTAGTATGCAATAAAGTAAACCTGTACCAGGTGTGGTACCCGAGCTAACCGTTAGTATTCCTGTACCAGGCGTGGTACCCGAGCCAACCATTAGTATACCGGTACCAGGCGTGGTACCCGTGCCAACCATTTTTTATACCCGTACCAGGCGTGGTACCCGAGCCAACCAAATGTCAATAACTCACAGTCTAATAGATGATCAAACAACTTGTAAACCAACAAGCAACACTCTTCAATCATAGACTGTAAAGCAAGAACCTTAGACATTCTACACAACTCCCCTTAGCAATGTAATTCATACAAGCACTTAGATATGAGTACAAGAATATACACCATTTATAGAAATCATAAGCCATCACCTACCCCTTTTCGGGTACAACAACGAACCATCAAATCCTGTCTGAAGACTATCCCCGGTTCACCTTTTTTATTCTAGAACATGTAACGAGCGATTTCTCTTTAAATTAATCATATACGCAGCTACCCGATTTCCTTTTCCTTTCTTTAGAAATATTGCCACTACATCTCAAGCCATAAACATTCCTGAAACCCCACCTAAGAGTTTCCTATTCCCATTTCCCATGGCTCCCAACGCTTCTCCGGTTCCCCGAATCTTTCTGACATACTAGTCCCTTAACCTATCATCTTATCACACCAATATGAATAATGTAACCAGATAACACAATCACAAGACCAACCATTTACTCCGTACATCCCAAATCAACATAACCAAACCCGAATCCGCCAGACTCCGTTCCTACTATACAACAAGTACGGAAAGTAAACAGGTCTAACTACTCATGAAAACCTAGCCTACCTGGGCGCCAAACAGCTACAATGGTTCATTTTTGGCTCCATGAATGCGTTCCCGGCTGAACGATGATCCTGGAATCTGCTGTTTCGCATCCCTTCAGCCATGACCCCTCCTCCTCAAGATTCCCCAGCCTTGGAGCAGAATGAGAGGGTTTTTGGAGGAACCCTCATCTGTTTTTCAACTGAGAAGAAGAGACTTTTTAATAAAATCCCATCACAAGCTACTGCCTCCCGTATCTCCGCTATAGCGGTCTGTCCCTCCGCTACAGCGATTCTGCTATAGCAGAATAATTACCGCTATAGCAGTGTGACGTCAGCCCAGATTATTTCTGAAAATCATAAATTTTCCATGATTTCACCCTACTTACCCCGAATGAATTTATTTTTTTAATCATTTTCCCCAAATTTATGAAATCGGGAAAAATTAACATAACGATGGACCTGGTCATTATGGTTTTCCTTATTTCTCTTCCTACTTGAGGTTACCGGTATACCACCATATTATTGTTTCTCTCTCTCTCTATTTATACTATTGTTGCAAGGATCCCAGGTGCGTCCTTCTTTCTTACACCTGTGTTCTGTGTATACTTATTTTCTGTGCTAGCATTGTATGCTTATAACTCTTGCTCTATTCTCCGTGCTAGTTCCTTGTGCTTTTTCTATTGCTTAGGTGACTACTTTCTTGCTATTCGCTATTTACTGGTTTTCTATCTTATATGCGCTCGGTCGTCCGATGATACCTACTGAGTACCCGTTGTCTTGGTGCTCATACTACACTTCTGCATCTTCTTAGTGCAAATATTACTTCAGATTTCCCTATTGATCGTGTTGGAGACTAGTGCAAATTTTGGGATATTCGAGACTAGGGTGAGCACCTGACGATCGGGGCTTGACCATATCTCATCTTTTTTACTGATACTCTTTGTATATTAGGAGATAGTTGTACTTATCTTTTATTACTTCTAGCACTTGTATTCTATTAGAAGCTTTTGTACTGTCGATACCAAGTCTCGGAGTTGGTGTAGTATTATTTGTATATATATATTTTGGGTTGTTGCTTCCACATCATTTTATCTTTGTATTGCTTCCACTTATTTCTGTTCATTGTGCGTATTAGTTAGGTAGTAGCCCATTACTAACCGTTCCAAGCTACGGGAATTGCTTCGCCTACTGGGGGGGTTGTAGGTGCCATCATGACCTGAGAAATTGGGTCGTGACATTTGTGTTTAAGTCTTTCAATTACAAAGTGCATTTGCAACTCTTTTGGATCAAATTAACATAAGATAATCAAATAAAGAGGATAATCTTCATATGTGGCTTAGTGAAATAAATAGGTTCAAGGCTCAAAAGGCTTAAATAAGAACAACGCTAAGGTGGCATAAACAATAGTAAAAAAAAAGCTGCTCACAAAGAAATGCCTTGATCATATCCCACAAGTCAACACTATATTTCATTTTATACACACACGGCGCAAGTTATAGATGTCAAGATATATAAGAAACACAATAAACACACACCACATATGACACAGTAGTTCAAAAATGGCATCCTAAGACTTTATATTGACAAAACAATTAAATTGAATGGATTAAAGTTATTAAGCTCATCTTTATGTTTTTGAGTCAAGTTAAAGAGCTTATGCGTTTCTACGCGAAGTTTTCTACTTTTATGCTTCTATTGAGTGAATTACACATGACAGCTAGTATATACTTAGGTGAAGTACCTAGCATTCAAAAGACGATGGTTTATAATCCTTCTTCTTTCAATGACTAATTTTCCCCCAAGACGATCGTCATCCATCAATCATCGAGAAAAGGCTCTACTTATGACTAAACTAAAAGAACTACTCCTAAAAAAATAAAAATTACTCAGTTCAAAGCTTTTTCCTACCCCGAAGAAGAATTTAGGTCATAAGAAAAATCAAGGGGTGGGTGATATATGTCACTTAAGAAGAACTAAAAAAATATGTATAATAAAATTTTATGGCATACTCACCCTTAAACTCGTAATTATCGGAAGATTCTTCACCACACACTTAAAATTATACTTTGTCCCCACAACAATTTGCATCAAAAGATGATGAAAAAGGATGATATATACTCCCTAAGGCCATCTAGGCTGTAGCTAACATCATGTTTTCTCAATTTTTATCATGGGTCGCACGACCTCATACTTAATCTCAACCATGCTCCTTAGTTTTAAATTCGAATAATCAGACTTTTCCTAATCTACAAAAGCAAAGTAAAAACAAAAAAGTATTACACAATAAAATATAAATAAGAAGCTACACTACAAATGAATTGCCTCCTAATAACATCTGATTTAACATCGCAGCACGATGCAATCAAGTTCACCACATTTTCTTCCACTTTAAAAATATGAATTGCACCCCAAACTTTGTATCAAATTTTCTACTCCGCTCAAGCGGTGGTGGTATAAAGATGAAGGAACCAAGTAAAAGATATCGCATTTTACACTTCTTGACCCTTAAGTGAGGAATGTCATTTTGTCTCTTTGGTGTGGCAAATTTGAGAATGTAAGGGCATTGTTCCTCATCTTCACACTTCTCCACCAGTTCAAATAACTCAATTCTCATGTCATCATCCAAATATAATATAGAAAAATGAGTAGACTGAGGTTCAACACATCCCAACACTAAATTTGCATTATTTATAACATGCTCACTTTTGTGCACCTTCTCAACATCGGCACTAACGAGTAAAACATAGTTGAATGGCTGGAATTCTTCTTTTTCTCCACTAGTTGGCCAGTATCTATAATAATTGGTGATTGGGCATTAAGCGACTTAACCTTTTTATTTAAGTGATCCTTCAAGTCATGAATATCTGAGCCAAATTGGTCTATCTTTTATCTGAGCTTAACTCTTCCTTATCTCAGTTGTGTCATCATGTTTGTAAGACTATCACAGAGAAAATCATGAAATTTGATTTTTTTCTCCTATTCTCTTAGCCAAGATTGGCTCACTATGTCTATTTTCTCACATCTTTATCCTAGTAGGAACTCACTTTCTTCTTCTACTAGGGGTTCATCGTGGGTATTGGCTAAGACCGTAACTTACTGATTAATACAAGTTTCAGCCATAGTCTGCATCACTGTGAGGTGGGAACCTATCTTCTCCGTGGCTTCTCTCAAATCTGCTTGTTGATTCTGTAATTGAGCTTGATTATGCAGTATTTACTTCAGCATATCAATAAGGTGAGCATCATAATTTGTATCCCCCACTTCATTACTCCTGCCAATATCACAAATAACACAAAGATCATAACAGAGTCTCAAAAGGGGAGAATACGAGTTAGGACAACCGTTCCAATGACAATCCTGACCACCACATATACAACATACATTTAATTCAAAAAATTTGATAGGTGCACACAATCCACTCCTTTTAATATTATGATAATTGCTATTCATGTGGGGTCCTCCATTGATAAGATTATCTATTATTCAATCAATATTTATCTCAAGATGTCGTGTCAAGAAAGAAAATTCTAAACAAAATTATATACACAAAAAAAAGAACAAAAAATATTTATTCAAAAAATGAAATATACAAAAAATGAAATATAAAAAAAAATCAAATCAATAAAAAGAAAAAGTCTAAATTAGAGAAACAATTAATTTCAAAGTTCTCCGCCAATGGCGTCAAAAATTTATTGCGTCCAAATGCACACGCAAGTGTACGCGATCGTACAAGTAATGTAGGATTGAGAGTTCAGATATCATACTCACAGGAACTTGTCGAGTAACTATTCACTAAATTAAATTAGTTTTAATTATTTATTGAAGCATAAAAACTCAATGATGAATTAGAGACTAACAATTGAACCAAAATGACACTTTAAAAATTGCATAAACAAATTAATAAAATACACATGAAAAGGGGGTCAAATCTAATTACTGCCTATTAATACTTTAATGGTCCAACAACCTCTCTATGAGAACATATTTAATAGATAATACTCCATAAATATCAATGAGCTTAAAATATTTATAATCAAACATGGAACTGAACAAAAAACTTCTATATTCACGTAGGTGAGGCATTTTCAAAGTTTTGAGTTTCTGTAACCCTTGAAACACCCCCTCTAATCTTTTTTCTGATTAAACTTTGTTTAAAGTTAATCAAATCAGGCAATTCAAATATTATCGACAATACCAACCACTAAATTTGTTGAAAAAAGTGTAAAAGAAAGGTCTCCAGTTCAAAAAATAAAGTTTTGACAATCTTTGATTTTCAACCATGAGATCTTTATACAAAATTAGATATACCGATGTCTATACTTAAAAAGCACCAACTAAAATAGCATAAAAGGTGGCTCTGATACCACACTGTAAAAATTTATAGACTAAAAGATATGCATACAAAAAATTATATACAAAATAACTGCAGCAAAATTCAGGAATACATCTAACCATAATGATCAAGTGCAGAAGACATGGAGACCTGAAACACCATAAAAGGAAAAAAAAATTGTGGAGGTTTTCTTAGATTGTATCTAGTGAACTATAGTTGTTCGAAAAAATACTACAATATTGATATTAAAATAAAATTAAAAATAGTAAGAGAATAATTATACATACTATATCTTGACAAGCCACTGCCTTAAAAGCATTTTCAGCCCGACTTCTATGCAAATCGTTAAGGTCAATCACTCTTCAAGGTTTAACAACTCTTTCAAATATATGCACTCGTGATTAAAAATTTAGAGTTGCACAAATATTATTGCTCAAAAATTCACAAAGAATAGGAGATCAATGAAGAATAAAGTAATTTAGAAAGAAAATTAAGGGGATACTATTTTTTTTACGAATATTGTGTCTTATAAAGAGAAGACAAAGAATATATCGGTGTAGAAATTATACGTTTTGATGGATAAATAAATTAGATCATCAGTTAAGAAAGTAATGGTTAAATGCTTTTCATTAAGGCCATAAATTACTTTCTCCAATAATTCAGAGAACAAATACGACAAGTTTTACTTTGCATTTTCATTTGTATAATAAATTTCGGAGAAATGAATGTGGTAAATTTTATTTTGCATTCTCATTCATCAAGGAAAAATATTATAAATCCCCTAGAAATGCAAAAGGAAAAATAATAAAAATAATTTCTAGACAAAAGAAAGAAACATGTACTTAGTGTCAATATCTTTCAATTTGAATTGACACGTAGTGAAATGGGGCAACAATAAATATTCATAAAATAAAGTATTCTTGAACTAAATAGACACAAGTTCAGACCCCCACAAGACATACTATATTCTTGATTTTATGAAAACTTTGTGATACTAACATAGTGCTTTTATGGTCATGCACACATCTTGGGTCTCATGAGTGTTTTAGAAAGATGACCCAAGTCTTTCATAAAAGACGATCAAACATTTATACTCATGTAGGTGAGTTCATCAAGTCTATCTTAGATAGACCACCTTAAAGCTATAAAATTATTAAGAAAAAAATAGGCCCAATCTTAGAGAACACTACCTTACATCATAGAGATGGGATATGTAGTGTATATTGAGGGCTTATATGGTTTCATTTTATCACAAATTGGCATTACCATACTATCTCAATTGAAGGATTTCAGCCTTATTTCCCAAGGATAATTTTTCTTGTCAAACCCTTGATTAAAGAATTCACTAAATTCTTTCGGACCTTATATATTCTAAGAAAATTACATCATATTTCAACAAATATTTAACAACACCATGTCTGGTGTAATTTTTATTTTTTATTGTACACACTATTTTTAGCAATTTCAACTGCTACCTGTGAGTCACAATGTAAAAAAACTGATGAAGCTTGTCTTTTTCATAATGACACATTTGTCAAAAAGTTTCTCAGCCACTCGGTTCTTGCCCTGTCCACTCGAGAGCAATGAATTCAGACTTCAAGGTAGAATGTGCTATACAAGTCTGTTTTGAAGACTTCCACAAAATAGCACTTGCACCCAAAGTAAACACATAGCAATTGGTGGAGGTAATTTAATCATTTTCAGTTACGCAGCTTTGTCACGACTTGATTTCTCTGTCATAATGGCACCTACAACCCCCGAGTAGGCGAACCAATCCCCATAGTCTGGAATGGTTAGTAATGGGCTACTAGATAACAGTTAAGCAGAAGAAATGATATAATCGAGCAGAAGCAAAGGAACAAGATGAAAATATAGGTAACAGGAATATACTCACATATGCGGAAGCTAAATCAAACCACAAAACCTGGTATTATAGTATAGAGCCAGAACTACACCAGCGAGGCACAAACGGTCCAAAATAATATATACAGATTTCTCTGAATGGTAATAGAGTACATAAAGTAAAAGATAAACTAAAGCTAAGCTCCGGTCGCCAAGAAATCACTCTCAGTCTGAAGTAGTCCCCAAAAGATCTTCAAGCATGAATCGCAATGATCTAGTGGTGATGACCCACACTAGGATTTGCACCAGAAGATGCAGAGTGTAGTATGAGCACCAATTGCAAAGCAATCGGTACCCAGTAGGTATCATAGGCCGACTGGACACATATAAAATAAAAAGGCAGTAATAAGCAGGATAGAAAACAATTAGTCACAAAAGGCAACGAATAAGTACACGGAAGCTAGCACGGAAGGAAAACAAGAAGGAACAATACATATGGATAGCTAAAAGAATACCAATCACAAGCGAAAGAAAGAAATACGTACCCGGGATCCTTGCAATAATAAGTATATAAAGAAGGTTCTAAAAGTAGGCAGTATACTGGCAACCTCAATGAAAAGAGGAGGAGCAGGAAAATAATGGATGTCATGCTCGGATACAGAATACTATAATCCGAATAAGCATACTAATCTCAATCAAGATATACCAACTGGAAGCCAAAATACAACCTTATCAAATCCAATTTTGAGTAACCATAATAGGGACAATATTACGAGTTAATAACAATAAGCCTACCTACAGTCCCACAGGCGCCCATACACCCGAGGAACACAAGCAAGTGAAGATAAACCCTTCGGCATCCCATACTACTGGAGCGTACACTCAGCAAACAGATAACAAGGATAAAACCTCAAACAATATGATAATGTGATGAACTAGGTATAATAATAGTAACGTACGCTACCCATTTTTGGCGTCCTATAAGGCTTAGAAGAAAGGATCCATGGAAGATCACACCCGTATACCCCTACTACACCGTATACCCTCCCTCCTGCACTGCCAGCATGTAGCCCCTGGTCCAGAATGGCGAGGTCCATGGAGGCTCTCGGCCAATATACTAGATGCCCTGCAATCTCGAAAGTTCCCAAGTAAAGTTGCGCGGAGGGTATTCGAGTCTAAATCAAATGGTTTTAGTGCACGGTCCTGCGGAGCCTAGTATTATCACAAAAGCTATAGTAAAACAATTATAGCCCTCAGCCTCGCCGATCCTAGTACTATCACAGAAGCTGCAGTAAAACAAGTCTAGCCCTCGACCCCGCCGAGCCTAGTACTATCATGAAAGCTGTAGTAAAACAAGTCAAGCCCTCGGCCCCGCCGAGCCTAGTATTAGTAGAAATAGTGATAAAACATCTATTTTATTTTCTCTTACCCCAAGAGGATCCACTAAAACGGTACTAAAACTCTTCGCAATCATTTTTACAAAAAATGGGCCCCACGGGCCATGCAAGTTTTAGAAATCATTCAACAGAAGGCACGAAGCCAAAACCGTAGTAAGATTACGCAGAAACCCTCTATATGCATGATAAATGGTGTACACAATCACAACATGGCCCACAACCCACAATCAACCTATCGTCCCTGCACAGGCTCCAATCATTCTACAACACAAATAGCCAGCTCTATAACAGTAATAACAATGTCTGAGACTCACGGACATCCCAATATCTCACCATATATGTTCCAGAGTCAATACAAGGTCATACAGGACCATAAGGGTGATAATATTGTCTATAACAAATGCTACAACATCGGTGGAAAGAAACGAATTGGACATGAAAAAAAGGCGGTCAAGGTCTGGGGTACCAAGCTAATAAACGCAACCCAAGGATGCTCATTAATACAATTTTATCTTATATAAGCGAAGTCTAGAGGAGTTAGACCGTAACCTACAAGCTGCTAGAACGACGATGTCCAAGCCCGAAATACTCCGAGAAGCTCCAAAACAAACATCAAACTCAAACTCAGACTTGAATAACTTGAAGGAATATCAAACGAGCACATATATGATAAGAACCACAACCGACATGACACAGATATTTAAACTCATTGTGTTCTATCAAGCTATATTTCTGCAGGTTAAGGTACTCACGAAGTGCAACTTAAGGAACCAAGGTTCCATTTCATATGCCGATATAGCACTAAGGGCATAATAGAGCAGCAGAGTCACGAGATTTATATATATTAAAAATCAAAAATCCATATATAATCCTATGGAAATAAAACGTTCTTGAATAATTGGTTAGAAGCATGAAATTGAACATAGGTGCTTGACTTTCTTGAGAAATATAAGTTAATGGGAAGATCTGATGCCTTCCATTAACATATGCATATATCAACATAAATAAGGATAAGAAACTCACTACTATAATTAATTAATAATATAAAGTGATAAGTTGCAAACTAAGGTGGAAAGCATTTAATGTACCCAACTATTGTACTATCCCTCCACTTCCACGTGGAAGTGGAGGTGTGAGAACCTTATTTTCCTTATCCGAGTATACATGCACTCAGGTATTGCATAGGTTCATGGTAAAATACATATAATTTTTTTGAATATGCCAAAATAAATAGAAAATTATTTTAAATAAAACCTACTATATTATAATAATTATTTTCAACATAACTAAGTTTACTATCTTCGTTAAAATATTGATAATTTATAAAACTCTTATAAAATAAATGCATACCCAAATATATCAACAAAAATATTATTTTTTTCGTAAATATTTAAAATATTTTTAGAAAAATAAAACTTTTTATCAAACTCTAATTTAAATCAAATATTTCAAATACGCGCGATGTTAATTAAATTCTCAAATGAAAATACCCCATTCTCGGGAATGCTACAACACCACAAATCAGGATTGACCTTTTCACAAGACTTGCTGAGGTCATACGATCGCAAATCACTATCACACGATCTCGATAACTCAACTCCTAAGACTCAGCTTTAAAATAGGGGAACGACCATAACGACCAAATAAACGATCAGGGCACCAAACCACCGATCCCAGCAAGATATAAATGACTTGGGGCACTACAGGCAAACTCTAACAGTACAAGGAAAGCATAAACGCAGGAATGATCGGAAGGTTCATTACATCATCCACTAATAAAAGGGACTTTCGTCCTCGAAAGTCAAGGACCAAAAAGTACCTGATGGCTCAAACAACTGCGGATACTGAGCTTGCATATCTCTCTCGGTCTCCCAGGTAGCCTCCTCGACCGGATGATGCCTCCACTGAACTTTAACAACCAGAATCTCCCTAGATCTCAACTTCCTAACATATCTGGCTAGTATAGCAACCGGCTCCTCAACAAAGGATAAACTCTCATCCAACTGAACTGAATCCCAATGCAACACATGAGACTTGTCGAGAACATACCGATGTAATATCGAAACATGAAATACAGGATGTATAGATGAAAACATCGAAGGCAAGGCTAACTGATAGGCAACACTACCAACCCTCTGGAGAATCTCAAATGTCCCAATGTACCTAGGGCTAAGCTTTCCCCGTCGACCAAATCTCATCACGCCCTTCATGGGCGACACATAGAGGAATACCAAATCACCAACACTGAACTCCAAGACATGAAGTCTATGATTAGAGTAGCTATTTTGCCTACTCTGAGATGCTCAAAATCTATCCCGGATCACTCTAACTATGTCTAAGGAATCCTGAAGTAAATCTGTACTCTGTGGCCTAGACTCCAACCCATCGAACAAACCAACCGGTGATCTGCAATGCCTACCATACAACGCCTCGAAAGGTGCCATGCCAATGCTCGAATGAAAGCTATTATTATATGCAAACTCATCCAAATGCACAAACTGATCCCAAGAACCTCCAAAGTCAAGAACACAGGCCCAAAGTATGTCCTCCAGGACCTGAATGGTCCTCTCAGACTGGCCATCTGTCTGAGGGTGGAAATCAGTACTAAGTTGAACCTCTGTACCGAAATCTCAATGAATAGCCCTATAAAACTGAGATGTTAACTGAGTGTCGCGGTCTAAAATGATAAAAGTTGGGACCCCGTGCAACCAAACAATCTCATGAAGGTAGATTTGAGCTAACCTTTCTGCACCATAAAAAGTCTGAACTTGCAAGAAATGCGCTGACTTAGTCAGCCTATCAACAATCACCTATATGGAATTAAACTTCCGAGAAGTACGAGGCAAACCAATAACGAAGTCCATAGTAATCCCTTCCCACTTCCACTCAGGTATAGGAAGTCGCTGCATCAAGCCACTCAGTCTTATGTGCTCAAACTTAACCTGCTGACAGTTCAAGCACTGAGATACGAACTCCGCTATATCCCATTTCATACCACTCCACCAGTAAATCTATCTCAAGCCTCTATACATCTTTGTTGTGCCAGGATGAATGGGGTATCTAGAACAATGTGCCTCACGAAGTATCAACTGAATCAAATCCCCAACTCTTGGAACACAAAGGTGGATGTTGAACCTCAGAATACCATCAGAACCCGACGTAGCCCGGCTGGCCTCACCCCGAACTACCTAATCATGAAGGTCACACAAACTATGATCCTCAGGCTGTCGGCTCTGAATCTGATCAACTAGAGTGGAACGAACCTCAATACTGGTGAGAACTCTGCTAAGATCCAACAAGTCAAGCCTAACCAAACAGTTAGCCAAGGACTGAATGTCCAAGGCCAACGGTCGCTCTAAAACTGAAAGAGAAGTTACGCTACCTATACTCACCGCCTTCCAACTTAAGGCATCCGCTACTATGTTTGCCTTGCCCGGATGATACAGAATAGTGAAGTCATAGTCATTCAGTAGCTCGACTCATCTCCTTTTCCTCGAGTTCAGCTCACTCTGACTCGTGATATACTAAGGACTACGGTGATCAGTGAAGATCTCACAGTGAACTCCATATAGGTAGTGCCTCCAAATCTTAAGCGCAAAAACTACCACTGCAAACTCTAAGTCATGAGTGGGGTAGTTGCACTCGTGAACCTTCAGCTGTCTCAATACATATGCTATCACACAACCATGCTACATCAATACACATTCGCATCTACCTATCCTTCTTCTTCACAAACAGAATGGGAGCACCCAAAGGAGATACACTTGGCCAAATAAAACCCTTAGCTAACAAATCCTGGAGCTACTCCTTAAGCTCCCTCAAATTAGCTGGAGCCATATGGTAAGGAGAGATGGAAATGGGCCTGGTGCCTGGTTCTAACTCAATAGCAAAGTCGATATCTCTCTCAGGTGGAAGGCCTGGCAGGTCGGTAGGAAACACATCTAAGAAATCTCTAACCATAGGAACTGACTCAGGGGAAGAATGGCCGGCACTAGCATCTCAAACATATGCTAGATAAGACAAACACCCATGAGAAATCAACTTCCTAGCTCGAAGACAAGAGATGATCCCAGACGATGTGCGGCTAACAGAACCCTACCATACGATCAGGGATACACCGGGCACGTCTATGGAAACGATCTTGGCATAACAATCCAAAACTGCACTGTGAGAGAATAACCAGTCCATGCCCAGTATCACTTCAAAATCTAGCATATCAAGGATCATAAAATCACACCAAACCTCCGAATCACCAACAGATATCATAGAAGATCTCATAATATGATCCACTACTAAAGAATCTCCTACTGGGGTCGAAACAAAAACAGGCACAGATAAAGGCTCACTAGCCAACCCCAAAAAAGGCACAAAGTAGGCAGATACATATGAACAAGTAGATCCAGGATCAAACAAAGCCAAAGCAGATTGATGGCACACCGAAATCATACATGTGATCACAACATTTGAGGACTCTGCCTCGGTCTCCCAGGGACTGCGAAAAACTACCTGTCCGACTGCCATCCCTACCACCTGCTCTACCATGTAGGCACCACCGCTAGCCTGACCACCACCCCCTATAACCGATGGCTGAACTACTCGCATGGGCTGAGACGGTTGAGCTGCGGGTTGAACTATACCCCTCTGGGGGAAATCTCTAGCAAAATGGAAAACTACACCACAATCATAGCAAGTTTTACCCCACTGGGGAAAATCCTTGGCGTAGTACCGCTAACACTGCAACAATAGCAGGTCCCTGACGGCCCAGCCTATCCAGACGAACCAGATGAACTCGTGTGGCCACCCCAACCTGATGCCCCTGAAGTAGTACCTATCGAAGACTGCCCCTGCTCAAACTGAGAACTACCCGAAAATCTGAAGCGAAGCCTTAACTGGTCTACTAGTCTGACCCTGATGCTGTTGTGGCTGATGACCCCGGCCCCACTAGCCCGAAACTCTACCACCCTGTCGAGAACCACTGAAGCTACCCTGATAACAAGGCCTCTTATTCCTATCCCCCTGATCATGTCGATGCAAGTCCTCCACAGTACGGGCATAATCTGCAATAGCCTGAAATGATCGACCACTAGAAACTAATATCTCGGTTGGCTCTCTCAACTCTGTCTGCAACCCCCAAACAAATTTGTGAACCTTGTCCGGCTCAGTAAGAATAATCATAGCCCCAAAGGTAGCAAGCTGATGGAAACGAGTCTCATACTCAGATACAGACATGCGCTCTTGCATAAGCCTAGTAAACTACTCCCGGCGAAGCTCATGATCACTCTGAGGCAAGAACTTGGCCATAAAGGCCACATAAAACTCAGACCAAGTCAAAGGAGGTGACGATGGTGGTCTATAAGCAACCTGTGCCCTCCTTCATAACTTTGTTGGGCCCTCCAGCTGATAGGTAGTATATCCAACCTCGTGAGTCTCCAACAAACCCAAATGATGCAACATCTCCTTGCAGATAGTAATAATGTCATGTGGGTCCTGTCCAGAGGTACCATCAAACCTCGGAGGTGCTAATCTCAAAAACCTACCCAATGCCTTCTCTCCGACTCTGTCATAGATGGGCGAGGAGCAAGAGGTTGTACAGCTAATGGGACCGGAATAACCTCCGCATGGGGAGCCATAGTAGCAGGCTGCACTCCTGAACTTTGTGCACCCAGGGCTGCCCCTTGAGTGGATGTCTATGCTACCTCAGAAGGCCACTCTCTAATCATACCCAAAAGCTGTAATAGTAAACCCCGAATATTTGAAGACTGAGTTGGGGCTGAGGCTGGCACTGGAGCTGGTGGTACCTGGGATGCCCCTTGATCCACATGCTGCTCGGGCTCTGTCTCAACTCTAGCAGATCTAGCAGGTGCTGCTGCTCGGGGGCATCCTCGACCCCTACCTTTATGACCTCCCAGACCCCTAGCTGGTGTCGGGGGTGCTGGAGTCGGAGGCTCATCTCTACCTGACGTTGATGCTCTTGTAAGAACCATCTGCGTAAGAATGGACTAGAACAAGTGAGATTTCAAGAAACTTTCAAGGACTACGCATGATACCGAAGCAATAAGAGAGTCATATTTCCTAAGATGTCACTATAGCCTCCCGAAGATTGAGTACAGACGTCTCCGCCCGGATTCGCAGGACTCTATTAGACATTGACTCCTATACCAATGAAACCGGTGAACCTAGAGCTCTGATACCAAGCTGTCATGACCCAATTTCTTGGTCATGATGGCACCTAAAACCCTCCAGTAGGCGAACCAATCTCGTAGCCTGGAACGGTTAGTAATGGGCTACTAGCTAACAGTTAAGCAGAAGAAATGATATAATTGAGCGGAAGCAAAGGAACAAGATGAAAAGATAGGTAACAGGAATATACACACATATGCAGAAGCTAAACCAAATATCTAAACCTGGTATCATAGTATAGAGCCAGAACTACACCAGCGGGGCACAAACCGTCCAAAATAACATATACAAATGTCTCCAAATGGTAACAGAGTACATAAAGCAAAAGATAAACTAAAGCTAAGCTCCGGTTGCCAAGAGCTCACCCTCAGTCTGAAGTAGTCCCCAAAAGATCTCCGAGCACGAATCATAATGATCTAGAAGTGATGGCCCACGCTAAGATCTGCACCAGAATATGCAGTGTAGTATGAGCACCAATTGCAGAGAAATTGGTACCCAGTAGGTATCATAGGCCGACTAGAAACATATAAAATAAAAGAGCAGTAATAAGTAGAATAGAAAATAATTAGTCACAGAAGGCAACAAATAAGTACACAGAAGCTAGCACGGAAGGAAAACAAGCAGGAACAATACAGATGGCTAGCTAAAAGAATATCAATCACAAGCGAAAGAAAGAAATACGTACCTGGGATCCTTGCAATAACAAGTATATAAAGAAGGGTCTAAAAATAGGCGGTATACCGGTAACCTAAATGAAAAGAGAAGGAGCATGCGAATAACGGAAGTCATGCTCGGATACAGAATACTATAATCTGAATAAGCATACTAATCTCAATCAAGATATACCAACTGGAAGCCAAAATACAATCTTATCAAATCCAATGTCGAGTAACCATAATAGGGATAATATTACGAGTTAATAACAATAATCCTACCTACAGTCCCACGGGAGCCCATACACCCGAGGAACACAAGAAAGTGAAGACAAACATTCCGGTATCCCATACTACCAGAGCATACACTCAGAAAACAAGAAACGAGGATGGAACCTCAAACAATATGATAATGTGATGAACTAGGTGTAATAATAGTAACGTATGCTACCCGCTTATGGCATCCTATAAGGCCAAAAAGACAGGATCCATGGAAGGTCACACATGTATACCCCTACTACACTGTATACCCTCCCTACATCACTCCCAGCACGTAGCCCCTGGTTTGGAATGGCGAGGTCCTTGGAGGCCCCCGGCCAATATACTAGATGCCCCACAATCTCAAAAGTCCCAAAGTAAAGCTGCCCGGAGGGTATTCGGGTCTAAATTAGTAAATCGAATGGTTCTAGTACACGGCCCCGCCGAGCCTAGTATTAATAGAAATAGTGATAAAATATCTTTTTTATTTTCTCTTACCCCAAGAGGATCCGTTAAAACGGTACTAAACCTCTTTGCAATCATTTTTACCAAAAATGGGCCCCACGGGCCAAGTAGGTTTTAGAAATCATTCAACAGAAAGCCCGAAGCCAAAACCATAGTAAAATTATGCAGAAACCCTCTACATGCATGATAAATGGTGTACATAATCACAAAAGTGGCCCACAGCCCACAATTAACCTATTGGCGCTACACAGGCTCCAATCACTCTACAACACAAATAGCCAGCTCTATAACAGTAATAACGATGTCCGGGACTCACAGACATTCCCAATATCACACCATCTATATTCCAGAGTCAATACAAGGCCACACAGGACCACAAAGGTGATAATAACGTCTATAACAAATGCTAAAATATCAGTGGAAAGAAATGAATCAGAATTGAAAAAAGGTGATCAAGGTCTGGGGTACCAAGCTAATAAAACCAACCCAAGGATGCCCATTAATATAATTTTATCCTATATATGTGAAGTCTATAGGAGTTATACCATAACCTACCTGTCGTCCGATGACAAGCTGCTAGAACGACGATGTCCAAGCCCAAAACGCTCCGAGAAGCTCTAAAACAAACATCAAACTCGAACTCGGACTTGAATAACTTGATAGAATATCAAACGAGCACATATATGATAAGAACCACAACTGACATGACACAGAGACTTAAACTCTTTGTGTTCTATCAAGCGATATTTCTGCAGTTTAAGGAACTCACGAAGTGCAACTTAAGGAACCAAGGTTCCATTTCATATGCCGATATAGCACTAAGGGCATAATAGAGCAGTAGAGTCACCAGATTTATATATTAAAAATCAAGAATCCATATATAATCCTATGGAAATAAAACGTTTTTGAACAATTGGTAAGAAGCATGAACTTGAACATAGGTGCTTGACTTTCGTGAGAAATATAAGTTAATGGGAAGATCTGATGCCTTCGATTAACATATGCATATATTAACTTAAATGAGGATAAGAAACTCACTACTATAATTAATTAATAATATAAAGTGTTAAGTTGCAAACTAAGGTGGCAAGCATTTAATGTACCCAACTATTGCACTATCCCTCCACTTCCCCGTGGAAGTGACCTTATTTTCCTTATCCGAGTATATATGCACTCGGGTATTGCATAGGTTCATGGTAAAATATATATAATTTTTCTGAATATATCATAATAAATAGAAAATTATTTCAAATAAAACTTACTATATTATAATAATTATTTTCAACATAACTAAGTTTACTATCTCCGTTAAAATATTGATAATTTATAAAATTCTTATAAAATAAATGCATACCCAAATATATCATAACAAAAGTATTATTTTCTTTTCGTAAATATTTAAAACTTTTTAGAAAAATAAAACTTTTTACCAAATTCTAATTTAAATCAAATATTTTCAAATACGCGCGATGTTAATAAAATTTTCAAATGAAAACAGCCCATTATCGGGAATGCTACGACACCATAAATCAGGATTGACCTTTCCACAAGACTTGCTGAAGTCATACGATCACAAATCACTATCACATGATCTTGATAACTCAACTCATAAGACTCAGCTCTAAACTAGGGGAACGACCATAACGACCAAACAAACGATCAGGGCACCGAACCAACGGTCCCAGCAAGCTATAAATGACTTGGGGCCGCTACAGGCAAGCTCTAACAGTAAAGAAAAGCGTATATATTGGAATGACTGGAAGGGTCATTACAAGTTTGCATCATAAGAACCCTCTATAATAGCAAAAAATTTATTAAAATAAAAACACCAATTCATAGTACCTTTCAAATACCTCAACAAGTGATGAAGATCATTTCAATATTCTCCATTAGGATTATAAGTATATCTACTCAATCTGCTAACAGTATAAGCTATATCATGCTGAGTATAGTTCATGAGAAAGATTACACTTTCAATTATTTTAGCATAGTCAATTTGAGAAACACTAGAATCTTTATTCTTTTTCAAGTGTATTCTAGAATCATAAGGAGTTCTCACTGGAACAACATCAAAATAATTTAACCTTTTCAACATCTTTTTGATGTAATGAGACTGACACAAAGATAAACCATTAATAGTTTTTCTGATTTTAATCTCTAAAATTATATCTGCTTCTCTAAGGTCTTTCATTTTAAACTTAGAAGATAAAAAGTTCTTAGTCTCATAAATAATATTTATATTAGGGACATAGATTAACATGTCATCCACACATAAATATATAATGACATGATTTGATTCTATCATTTTAGAGTAAACACATGTATTAGATGAATTAACAACAAATTCATTATCTATTAATGTGATATTAAACTTTTCATACCACTGCTTAGGTTCCTTCTTTAGTTAATACAAGAATTTTCTCAATTTTCATACTTCATCTTCTTATCCTGAGACCACAAACCCCTCAGATTGAGTCTGTCACGCCCCGAGGCTACCCCCTAGATGTAACACGGGATTCGGGATACGAATGCCCTAGATTAACCCTTGATCATAGCATACTCAGATATACTTAGAAAAAAATAAAGCGGAAGCATAACAAGAGACAATAGGAATCCATAACAGAATAGCATAAGGTCTACAAGAATCAAATCCAGAAATACAACTAACTATATCTGAAGCCTCTAAATCTAAATTTTTGAGTTGATGGGACAAGATCCCAACTAATTCAGGAATCCAACATAAAGGAAATAAGGGAAAATAACTCATAACTCTTGTCCTCGTAGGATGAGGACTCACCAATCGGATAACCTGGAAAGTTGGCACTGACTAGCCACGTGCCTGAGGGATAGAGCCTGAATCTGCATCATCAAGAGGATGCAGCGCTAGATGCGTCAGTACTATAGGATGTACCGAGTATGTGAGATATGCATGAACATCATGAAAACATGCTAAGTGTGCTTTAACAATCAAAATCATGCTTTAAAGGTAAAGCTGGATGCAAATGACTCTATGAAATACCATAAGCTGAAAACATAATCATAAACAATGAGTCTAAAATCTGAATAAGAGTCAAGTACATTTAAAAGCATAAATTGTTTCCTCACATAGACCATATGAGCTACATGGAATCCGATATATACGCCCCATCGAGAGGACCCAATATACCTTGCCAGGGTATAAAGGCATAACTATGGTGTGATCACTAAATCTGATGCCCAACAGAGGGGACTTATAAACCTACGGGGGCACGTAGTTCTGGGACTAAGGGTACTCTCACCCCATCCAACTCGGTGCTAAATACTACTCCCAAAACATGCTTGTAGCTTATTTAATAATGGGGCATATCTAATGCCAAACATGATCATACTAGTAATATATCTGATGTCAAAACTGTTTGAAAAGAAATAAGACATATTTGATCCCATGCAATTCAAATTCATACATCTAAAGACTTAGCATAGACATAATTCAAATCATACTTTTCCTTTCTAAATTCATACTTGAAGAATTAGGCATGCAATTTCATAAATACAAAAGATCATGATATCTAATCATGTCAAATTTCTCTTGAAAACATGCAATCTAATGGAATCATGCTAGACATCAACTTTAGTACTTGGGATTTCAAAACCAATGAAGGAATCATGATCAAATTATAAAATAAGTAATAAGGAACCATGAATTTAAACATAGAAACTTATGTCACAAAGTTTTCCCAATTTAGATCAAAACCCTAATTTCACAAGTTCATAATTCAAAATAAGAATTAGGGGTTTTGGGCACAAGGGTGAGAGAAACCCATTATTGAATACCCACATACTTTGATTGAAGCTAACCCAGTTGAAATTTAAAAGATTAGGATACTTGGACTTGGATCTTGAAACCTTGAGTTTGAGAGAGTCCTTTTCCTTTTTGGGAGTTGAATGAAGATTTGAGGAGGGACTTAGGCTAATGAGGGTGAAAACCCTTCTAGAAATAGTCAAAACGACATCATTTAGGAGTTAAATAGGTGGGTAATGACTAAAATACCCCTGGGACTTAATTAGGAAAAATCTAGAAAAAGTCGACTTCAGAGACCACGAGTCAGTCTACGGTACATCATCCAGAAGGACGGACCATCAACGCGATCTGTGGTTTCCACTGTCACTTACTGGGGTCTACTGGAAATGCATTCCAAGAGTCACACTATGGTCCGTGCTTCCGAATGACGGACCATCTTGTCTACTCGTGGTTTGCCTTGAGGGATTTGGGACCCTCTAAACTTCAGGGATGGCGGTTGGGATGATGACCCGTTATCCAGAAGGACGGGCTATCCTGTGACTCGTCTTTTCTTAGACCCTTCATGGGGGTCCTCTGGAACTTGAATTATGAGTCAACAGGATGGATCGTGATTTCAAACCACGAGACGTGAATTGACTTGTAAACTAGGAAGGCAACACTACCAAGGACAGATCACGGGTCAGACCACAGGCCATGGTCCAGGACTACGGTCCGTATTCTGATCCGTGATTCCTGGGAAGATTACAAGTCCACAGGAAAATAAGTTTAAAAGCTAAATCAAGTTTCGGGGTGTTACAATATCTGCCCATTGGGATCATTCATCCTCGAATGAAGACTAAGCAAGGGAAAACTGAAGAGAAAATAGCCCAACCAGCAACAAAACATGGAAATCAAGGAATAAACATGAAAATTGAACTTTTCAACTTAAAACACGATTGAATCAACTTCAAAAACATGAATGCATGCTAGGATCATGAGAGAAACTGATGGAATAGGATCGTAGGAACATACTAAGGAGGAAACTATTACCTCAAGCTGAAATAGAATCGGAAGTAAAGAGATGGGGATACTTGGCCTTCATGGCCTCTTCTACTTCCCAAGTAGCTCCCTCAACAAGCTGGTTTCTCCAAAGAACCTTCACCGAGGTGACTTCCTTGTTTCTCAACCTCTGGATCTGACGATCAAGGATTTCTATGGGAACCTCCTCATAGGTGAGACTATCCTTCACACCTACATCCTCCAAAGGAACAAACAAGGTTGGATCACCAACACACTTCTTCAACAAGGAGACATGGAAAACTGGATGAACCACTTCTAATTCTGTTGGCAAATCTAACTCATAAGAAACCTTACCAACTCTCCTCAGAATCCCATAAGGACCTACAAAATGAGGACTAGGCTTTCCTTTCTTCCCGAACCTCATCACACCCTTTATGGGCGACACCTTAAGAAATACCCAATCATCCACCTTGAATTCTAACTCCTTCCTCCTCACATATGCATAGGATTTTTGTTGACTCTGAGCGATCTTCAACCTCTCCCTAATAAGCTGAACCATATCCATGGTCTCATGCACGAAATTTGGACAAATCAAGGCTGCCTCACCAACCTCAAACCAACTAATAGGATACCTACACCTCCAGCCATAAAGTGCCTCATAAGGAGACATATGGATGCTAGAATGAAAGGTGTTGTTATAGGCAAACTCGATAAGAGGCAAGTGATCATCCCAATTATCTTTGAAATCAATCACACAAGCTCTTAACATATCCTCCAAAGTCTAAATAGTACGCTTTTCCTGGCCATCTGTCTGTGCGTGAAAAGTTGTGTTGAGCTTCACCTGAGTACCAAGACCCCTCTAAAACGATCTCCAAAATTGGGATGTAAACTAAGTACCCCTATCAGAAATGATGGAAAAGGAACACCATTCAATCGGACTATCTCCCGGATGTAGAGTCTAGCATAATCATCCGCTGAATCCGTAGTCTTAACATCCAAGAAGTGGGATGACTTAGTCATCTGGTCGACAATCACCTAAATTGAATCATGTTGCCTTTGAGTACGAGGCAAACCCATAATAAAGTCCATATTGATTGCCTCCCACTTCCAAGTAGGAAGGTCAATATCATGAATTATGCCACCCAGTCATTGATGCTCTACCTTCACTTGCTGACAGTTGGGACACTTAGCCACAAAACTGGCAATGTCCCTCTTCATACCGTTCCACCAACAGACTTCTCATAGAACACGGTGCAGCTTAGTGGCACCGAGGTGAATAGAATATCGGGAACTATGAGCCTCAGTCAAAATATGTTGCCTCAACCCATCTACATCTGGCACACACAATCGACCCTGATAATGAAGCACACCATCTCTCTCTTGGGAGAAAACCTCAACCCTTTGTTGATAGACTGCACCCTTTAGCTAAAGCAAAATTGGATCAGTGTCTTGCTTCGCCTTCACTTCAGCTGCTAAGGATGACTCAGAACCATTCTGAACAAAAACACCACCCTCAGTCGAGTCCATAAGTCACACTCCTAATCGAGCAAGTCGATGAACATCCTTCACCAACTCCTTCTTCCCATCCTCAATCGATACCACACTACCCATGGACAATCTACTAAGTGCATCTGCCACCACATTCGCTTTACCCGGAAATCACACTCGTATTGTAGTCCTTCAGAAGCTCAAGCCACCTTCTCTGATGAAGATTCAATTATTTATGAGTAAACACATATTGGAGACTCTTGTGATCGGTGAACACATCCACATGAATGTCATACAAGTAATGTCTCCAAATATTCAAAGCAAAGACCACGGCTGCCAACTCAAGATCATGAGTAGGGTAGTTCTTCTCATGAGTCTTAAGCTGTCTAGAAGCATAAGCAATTACCTTTCCTTGTTGTATCAACACACAACCCAACCCGATCCTAGAAGCATCACAATAAACCATAAAATCATCTGAACCCTCGGGTAGGGTCAACACTAGAGCGGTGGTCAACCTAGTCTTCAACTCCTAAAAATTCTTCTCACACGAATCGGACCACTGGAATTTTACCTTTTTCTGAGTCAATCAAGTCAAAGGTGAAGCAATGGAAGAGAACCCTTCTACAAACCTCCTGTAATAACCAGCCAAACCTAAGAAACTTCGAATATTCGACGCGAAAGTAGGTCTAGGCCATTTCTTAACTGCTTCAAGCTTTGGCAAATCCACACGAATACCATCTCCTGCCACTATGTGACCCAGAAAAGCCACAGACTGCGTCCAGAACTCACACTTGCTAAACTTAGCAAACAACTGTCGATCCTTAAGAGTTTGCAACATAACTCTCAGGTGTCCCGCATGCTCCTCCTCACTCCAGGAGTCGATAAGGATGTCATCAATGAACACAATCACAAACATGTCCAAATAATGCTTGAACACATGGTTCATCAAATCCATAAAAGTTGTAGGAGCATTGGTTAGTCCAAAAAGAAATGACTACAAACTCATAGGGACCATACCGGGTCCTAAAGGTTGTCTTTGGAATATCATATTCTCTAACTCGAAGCTGATGATACCCTGACCTAAGATCAATCTTAGAGAAATAATTAGCACCCTGAAGCTGATCAAAAAAGTCATCAATTGTAATGACCCTTCCGGTCATTTCCACATACACGTTTTTCTTGTGTCGTTCGAGCTTGTTGTAGCGGACCCAAGTCATTTAAGGCTTGTCGGGACCGGTATTTCGGTGCTGGGTCCATTTGTTTGGCAGCATGATAAGTTTTGAAGCCAAGCAAGTCGGCAAAAGTAATCATAAGATCTTTAACAAATTTCCTGAACTTTGGGTAAAATGTCTCTGGGCTTTTCTCCCAATATATAAAGAGTTAGAAGTCCCTCGAAATACCAAATCAAGGTCTACGAGTCTAGTTTCCAACTCACAAAACCTCACGTCCAACTGATCTTGGAGTAAAAAGTTATGACTATTTTACCGCGGACTGTCTGGCAGAAAACGGGTTGCGAACCGGGTCGGGTTAAACTCGATTTAAGCCTCAACTTCACGTTTTAAAGCGCCATTTCAGTTTCGAAATAGTGAGAAAACATAAGGGAGAATTCCAAGAGAGTTCTTGAGTATCAAAATCGTGCGTTGGTGATTTGTGAGTCTAGGTTTGAGAATTTTATTAGCACCGCGCGTATATTTGAAAATATTTTATTTAAAAGTTGAATTTGGTAAAAATTATATTTATTATACTACGACTTAATGCAATACCCGAGTATATACCTAACGGAGAGAATTGGTTGCCACCTCCACTTCCACGTGGAAGTGGAGGCATTGTACAACAAAGTTAGGCAGCAATTAGTGTACAAATAGGTGGCATCCAATGAATGCCTTGACTTTTTGGTTAGTGGTTAGTTGATTAATTAATGTGAAAAAACATTCACTTTGTTCATAAGACATATATGTTAATCAATTGCTGCCAACATGCATAATATTTCTTTGGAACGTAATTTTGGTGCAAAATTGGCACAATATATCATTCATTTGTCACGTTAAAAGTTGATTCCAATAGGCAAGAACTTGATAATTTATTGGATCACCGGAAAGGAAATCAATTTTCTACGTCAAGTTATTCAAGCCCGAGTTCAAGTTTGATTTCGTTTCGGAGCTTCCTTTCGGAGAGGTTCGAGCTTGTCGTCGGACGACAGGTAGGTTACGGTTTATTTTCCCTAGACTCCGCATATATAGAATAAAATTGTATTAATGGGCATCCTTGGGTTGGTTTATTAGGTTGGTACCACAGACCTCGACCGCTTTATTCATGTCCGCCTTCTTTTGTTCCTCCGTTGCTTGTAGTATTGGCCGATATATTTTATTTACCCTTGTGGTCCTGTGAGACCTTGTTGACTCTGGAACATAGAAGGTGGGATTTTGGGAATGTCCGCGAGTCCCGGGCATAGAATTATCCTTCTAGGATGGTTATGCTTGCTGAGTAGCTGTGGGCCTGTGCAGGGTCGACAGGTTGATTGTAAGCTGCTGGGCAGCTATTGTGTTTGATCATACCATTTTCATGCATATAAAGAGGTTTTATACAGGTTTTACTACGGTTTGGGCTTCGGGCCTACTGGCACCATTTTCTAAACCTTGCATGGCCTGGGAGGGCCATTTTTTATGAAAATAATTTGGAAATGGTTTGATTTAACTTGTAAATATTTTTGGGCAAGAAAGTAAAATTATGTTTAAAATCATCATTTTTACGATTATCGCTAGACTCGGCAGGGACGGGGTGCTAGTTAAGTTTTCTTGTTACTTGAGATGATTTTTAGCCTCGGTCGGACCGAGCACCTGAGATGACTTTTTACTATTTAGACCCGGTTATTCCCGGGCACCATTGGAGGGGTTTTTGAGATATTTTCCAACTATTTTAGTCCTGGACAGGGTCTGGGCATGCATATTAGAGACTGGGTCTCTATCTTGATACTGGACTTGCTTTCGGACGACATGTTCTGATACTGAGTTTTAGTATGGGGTCTGGGACCTCCATGGACCTTGCCATCCGGGCCAGGGGCTACGGGCTGCGTGTGCCGGAGGAGGGGTATACGGTGGATTAGAGGTATACGGGCAGTGTCCTTCCATGGAACCTACCTGCTGGGCCGGATCGGCACTGGAGGAGGTACATACAGAGATACCATTTCACTTGAGATCTTCATGCATCATATCATTCATTGTTTGAGGCTCCACCCTTGTTTGTTGTTTATTGGTTGTACGCTCCGGTAGTATGGGATGCCGGAGGGTTTGTTTTCACTTGTTTGTGTTCCTCGGTTGTATGGGCGGCTGGGGGACTGTAGGTAGACTTTTGCTATTTACTTACAGAATTGTTCTCTATTATAGATAAGTATGAGATTGGTATGATTAGTTGAGTTTGATTCATGTCTCTGAGCATGCCTATCATTACTTTTTCTCCCTTTTTCTACACTTGAGGTTACTGGTATACCGTCCATTTTGTAAACTTATTTTGTATACACTGTTGTTGCAAGGACCCCAGGTGCGTTGTTTCTTACTTTCACCTGTGCCTATGGTGTGTATATTCTGCTTACTAGCCTCACGTGTGGTTCTTTTGATTTCCCTCTGGCTAGTTCCTATGTACCTTTCGTTGATTTCTGTGACTGTTTGCTTCTATTCTGTCTATTACTACACGTTTATCTTATATGTGCCCAGTCAGTCTATGATACCTACTGGGTACCTTATGCTTCGCATTTGGTGCTCACCCCTACCCCCTGCATCTTTGGGTGCAGATCCTAGCATGGGCCATCGTCGTTAGATCACTGTGATTCGTGCTTGGAGATCTGTCGGGGACTACTTCAGACTGAGGGTGAGCTCTTGGCAATCGGAGCTTAGCTTTAGTTTATCTTTTGCTTCATGTACTCTATTACCATTCAGAGACATCTGTATATATAGTTTTGGTTTATTTGCACTCCATGTATGTAGTTTGGCTCTATACTATGATACCAGGTCTTGGGGTTTAGTTTAGTTTCCGCATATGTATATATTTATATTCCTTTTGTCTGTTCTCTTCGTCTTGTTCCCTTATTTGTTAGATAGTAGCCCATAGCTAACTGTTCTGGGCTACGGGGATTGGTTCACCTACTGGGGGTTATAGGTGCCATCATGACCGATAAATTGGGTCGTGACAACTTGGTATCAGAGCTTTAGGTTCACCGGTGTCATCGGTATAGGAGCCAATGTCTAGTAGAGTCCTGCGGATCAGGGCGGAGACGTCCGTACTCAATCTTTGGGAGGCTACAGTGACATTTTAGGAACTTGACTCTTTCCTTGCTTCTGTGTCGTGCATAGAACCCTTAAAGTTTCTGGAGATCTCATTTGTTCTACTTTATTCTTCCGCAGATGGTTCGTACGAGATCATTGGCGTCACGCGGAGATGAGCCTCCCACTCCAGCTAAGTGTCGAGGACGCCCTCGATCAGTGGCACCTGCTAGAGCTGCTAGGGTGGAGATAGAGCCCGAGCAGCATGTGGATCAGGGGGAAGCCCGGGTACTACCAGCTCTACCACCAGCTCCAGCGCCAGCTCCAGTACCAGCACCAGTGCCCACTTCTTTGCTAGCTCCAGCCGCAGCTCAGTCTCCAGATATTCAGGGATTACTATTACAACTTTTGGGTGTGATTGGAGAGCGGCCTTCTGAGGTAGTGCAGACATTCGCTCAGGGGGCAGCCCTGGGTGCACAGAGCTCAGGAGCGCAGCCAGCTACTATGGCTCCCCGTGCGGAGGTCATTTCGGTTCCATCTGTTGCACAGCCTCTTGCTCCTCGCCCAGTTATGACAGAGTCAGAGCAGAAGGCGTTGGGTAGGTTTTTGAGGTTAGCACCTCCGAGGTTTGCTGGTACTTCTGGGCAGGATCCACATGACTTTATTACTACCTGTGAGGAGATGTTGCATCATTTGGGTTTGTTGGAGACTCACGGGGTTGGTTATACTACCTATAAGTTGGAGGGCCCAGCGAAGTTATGGTGGAGGGCACAGGTTGCTTGTAGACCACCGTCGTCACCTCCTTTGTCCTGGTCTGAGTTTTATGAGGCCTTTATGGCCAAGTTCCTACCCCAGAGTAATCGGGAGCGTTGCAGGGAACAGTTTACTCACCTTGTACAGGGGTCTACGACTATCTCAGAGTATGAGACCCGTTTCCATCAGCTAGCACCATTCGGAGCTATGATCATTCCTACCGAGGCTGATAGGATTTGCAGATTTGTATGGGGTTTGAGGCCAGAGATCAGGCAGCCAGCTGAGATATTGATTGTCAATGGTCGGTCATTCCAGGCTATTGTAGACTATGCCCGCACTGTGGAGGACTTACAGCGACATGATCAGGGGTCCAGAGATAAGAGGCCTCGGCATTAGGGTGTCTACAGTGGTTCCAGATATGGTGGTAGAGGTCCTGGCCAGTGGAGCTGGAGTTATCAGCCACAGCAGTACCAGGGTCAGTCCAGCCGACCGGTTCAGGCTTCCCTTCAGACTTTCGGTAGTACCCAGTTTGAGCAGGGTCAGAACAGCCATCAGGGCTATAGGGACCAGTCTTTGAGGGGTACAGTTTCTGGGGCATCAGGTCGTGGTGGTCATACGGGATCTGCTGGTTCATCTCGACTGAGTAGGCCGTCAGGGGCTTGTTTTACTTGTGGTGCGATTGGTCATTTTGCTAGAGATTGCCCTCAGCAGGATACAGTTCAGTTGGCCGAGCCTTTACGGGTAGTTCAGCCCCCGGCCAGAGGGGGTGGTCATCAGAGTAGAGGTAGTACTCCGCGCGGCAGAGCAGGTGGTAGCGATGGCGGTCGGGCGGGTGGAGGTCGTCGTCAGTTTTACGCGGTCCCTAGGAGACCAGAGGCAGAGGCCTCAGATGCTGTGATTACAGGTACAATTTCTGTGTGCCATCAGTCTGCTATGGCTTTATTTGATCCTAGATCCACTTGTTCATATGTATCTGCCTACTTTGTGCCTTGTTTGGGGTTGGCTAGTGAACTATTATCTGTTCCTGTTTCTGTTTCGACCCCAGTAGGAGATTCTTTAGTAGAGGATCGGATTGTGAGATCCTGTATGTTATCTGTTGGTTATTCAGAGACTTGGGGTGATTTGATGATTCTTGATATGCTAGATTTTGATGTGATACTGGGCATGGACTGGTTATCCCTCACCGTGTGGTTTTGGATTGTTATGCCAAGACCATTACCATAGCTGTGCCCGGTGTATCCCCGGTTGTGTGGCAGGGTTCTGTTAGCCATGCACCATCTGGGATCATCTCTTGTCTTCGAGCTAGGAAGTTGATTTCCCATAGGTGTTTAGCTTATCTAGCATATGTCCGAGATGTTAGTGCTGACCTACTTCTCCTGAGTCCGTTCCTGTGGTTAGAGACTTCCTCGATGTGTTTCCTACCGACCTGCCAGGCCTTCCACCTGAGAGAGATATTGATTTTGCTATTGAGCTAGAGCCGGGCACTAGGCCCATTTCTATTTCTCCTTACCGTATGGCTCCTGCTGAGTTGAGGGAGCTTAAGGAGCAGCTCCAGGATCTGTTAGCTAAGGGGTTTATTAGACCTAGTGTGTCACCGTGGGGTGCTCCTGTTCTCTTCATGAAGAATAAGGATGGGTCGACGCGCATGTGTATTGATTATCGGAGCTGAATAGGGTGACAGTGAAGAATAGGTATCCAATGCCGAGGATTGATGATTTGTTTGACCATCTTCAGGGTTCAGTCGTGTTTTCGAAGATTGATTTGAGGTCCGGCTACCATCAGTTGAGGTTTAGGGCGGTGGACATCCCTAAGACAGCATTCAGGACACTTTATGGCCATTATGAGTTCCAAGTGATGTCTTTTGGGTTGACTAATGCCCCCGCAGCCTTTATGAACTTGATGCACAGGGTTCTTGGCCCGTATTTGTACTCATTTGTGATAGTTTTTATAGATGACATCTTGGTATACTCGCGTAGTAGAGATGAGCATGAGCAGCACTTGAGGGTTATACTCCAGGCTTTGAGAGATCATCGGCTTTATGCCAAGTTCTCAAAGTGTGAGTTTTGGCTTGAGTCAGTTGCATTCCTAGGGCACGTGGTGTCTAAGGATGGGATTAGGGTTGATCCGGGAAAGACTTCAGCGGTTTGTGAGTGGCCTAGACCTACTACTGTTACTGAGGTTCACAGCTTTATTGGGTTAGCGGGTTACTACAGACGGTTCGTTGAGGGATTTTCTTCCATAGCAGCACCCTTGACTATGCTGACTAGAAAGGATATCCCATTTCAGTGGTCGGATCAGTGTGAGGATAGCTTCCAGAGGCTTAAGACCTTATTGAGTTCAGCTCCAGTTTTGACTTTGCCGGTTGAGGGTCAGAGCTTCTCCGTGTATTGTGATGCTTCTGGGGTTGGTCTTGGTTGTGTGTTGATGCAGCAGGGTCGAGTAATAGCATATGCATCGAGGCAGCTGAAGGTTCACGAGCGCAACTACCCCACTCATGACTTAGGGTTGGCGGCGGTAGTTTTTGCGCTCAAGATTTGGAGGCATTACCTATATGGAGTTCACTGTGAGATCTTCACCGATCTCCGTAGTCTTCAGTATATCACGAGTAAGCCAGAGTTGAACTCGAGACAGAGGAGATGGGTCGAGTTACTGAAGGACTATGACTTCACTATTCTGTATCATCCAGGCAAGGCAAACGTGGTAGCGGATGCCTTGAGCCGGAAGGCAGTGAGTATGGGTAGCCTAGCTTCTCTTTCAGTTTCAGAGCGACCATTGGCCTTGGACATCCAGTCCTTGGCTAACCGTTTTGTTAGGCTTGACTTGTCGGATCCTAGCAGAGTTCTCGCCAGTATTGAGGTTCGTTCTACTTTGATTGATCAGATTTAGAGCCGTCAGTTTGAGGATCAGCAGTTGTGTGACCTTCGTGATCAGGTTGTTCAGGGTGAGACCAGTCGGGCTACTCTAGATTCAGATGGGGTTCTGAGGTTTGATAGTCTCCTTTGTGTTTCGAGGATTAGTGATTTGATTCAGTTGATACTTCACAGAGGCACATTGTAAGCTAAGATACTACATTCGCGGCCTAGGCAGCAACAAAGATGTAAGAAGACTTGAGAACAGCTTGTACTATAGTGGAAGTGGTATGGAAGGCGGGAATATAGCGGAGTTTTGTATCTCGGTGCTTGAACTGTCAGCAGGTTAAGTTCGAGCACATGAGACCTGGTGGTTAGATGCAGCGACTTCCCATTCCTGAGTGGAAGTGGGAAGGGATTACTATGGACTTTGTTGTTGGTTTGCCTCGTACTTCTCATGGGTTTGATTCCATATGGGTGATTGTTGATAGGCTAACACATTTCTTGCCGGTTCAGACTTCTTATGGCGCAGAGAGGTTAGCTCAGATCTATCTTCGTGAGATTGTTCGGTTGCACGGGGTCCCAGCTTCTATCATTTCAGACCGCGACACTCAGTTTACATCTCAGTTTTGGAGGGCTACTCAGTGAGATTGGGTACAGAGGTTCATCTTAGTACCGCTTTCCACCCCCAGACAGATGGCCAATCCGAGAGGACCATTCAGATTCTGGAGGATATGCTTTGGGCCTATGTTCTTGACTTTGGAGGTTCTTGGGATCAGTTTGTTCCCTTGGCAGAGTTTGCTTATAATAACAGCTTTCATTCGAGTATCGGCATGGCACCTTTTTGAGGCTTTGTATGGCAGGCGTTGCAGATCACCGGTAGGTTAGTTTGATGGTTTTAGTTCTGGGCCACAGAGCACAGATTTGCTTCGAGATTCCTTAGACCGAGTCTGAGTGATTCAGGATAGACTTCGGGCAGCTCAGAGTAGGCAGAAGAGTTATGCTGATCGTAGGCTTCGTGCCTTGGAGTTTAGTGTCGGTGACTTTGTGTTTCTCCGTGTATCGCCCATGAAGGGCGTGATGAGATTTGGTAGGCGGGGAAAGCTTAGCCCCAGGTACATTGGGCCATTTGAGATTCTTCAGAGGGTCGGTAGCGTTGCCTATCAGCTAGCCTTGCCTCTGATGTTTTCAGCTATACATCCTGTATTTCATGTTTCGATGTTGCGTCGGTATGTCCCAGATGAGTCTCATGTGTTGCAGTGGGATTCAGTTCAGTTGGGTGAGGATTTAGCCTTTGTTGAGGAGCCGGCAGCTATTTTGGCCAGAGATGTCAGAAGATTGAGGTCTCGAGAGATCTCGGTTGTTAAGGTTCAGTGGAGGCACCGTCCAGTCAAGGAGGCTACCTGGGAGACCGAGAGAGATATGCGGGCCCAGTATCCGCAGCTCTTTGAGCCTTCAGGTACTCCCTTGATCTTGACTTTCGAGGACGAAAGTCCTTTTTAGTAGTGGATGATGTAATGACCCTTCCGGCCATTTCCACATACACGTTTTCCTTGTGCCGTTCGAGCTTGTTGTAGCGGACCCAAGTCATTTAAGGCTTGTCGGGACCGGTATTTTGGTGTCGGGTCCATTTGTTTGGCCGCATGATAAGTTTTGAAGCCAAGCAAGTCGGCAAAAGTAATCGTAAGATCTTTAACAAATTTCCTGAACTTTAGGTAAAATGTCTCTGGTCTTTTCTCCCAATATATAAAGAGTTAGAAGTCCCCCGAAATACTAAATCGAAGGTCTACGAGTCTAGTTTCCAACGCACAAAACCTCACATCCAACTGATCTTGGAGTAAAACGTTATGACTATTTTACCGCGGACTGTCTGGCAGAAAATGGGTTGCGAACCGGGTCGCGAACCGGGTCGGGTTAAACTCGATTTAAGCCTCAACTTCACGTTTTAAAGCGCCATTTCAGTTCCGAAACAGTGAGAAAACATAAGGGAGAATTCCAAGAGAGTTCTTGAGTATCAAAATCGTGCGTTGGTGATTTGCGAGTCTAGGTTTGAGAATTTTATTAGCACCGCGCGTATATTTGAAAATATTTTATTTAAAAGTTGAATTTGGTAAAAATTATATTTATTATACTACGAATTTATGCAATACCCGAGTATATACCTAACGGAGAGAATTGGTTGCCACCTCCACTTCCACGTGGAATTGGAGGCATTGTACAACAAAGTTAGGCAGCAATTAGTGTACAAGTAGGTGGCATCCAATGAATGCCTTGAATTTTTGGTTAGTGGTTAGTTGATTAATTAATGTGAAAAAACATTCACTTTGTTCATAAGACATATATGTTAATCAATTGCTGCCAACATGCATAATATTGCTTTGGGACATAATTTTGGTGCAAAATTGCCACAATATATCATTCATTTGTCACGTTAAAAGTTGATTCCAATAGGCAAGATCTTGATAATTTATTGGATCACCGGAAAGAAAATCAATTTTCTACGTCAAGTTATTCAAGCTCGAGTTCAAGTTTGATTTCTTTTCGGAGCTTCTTTTCAGAGAGGTTCGAGCTTGTCGTCGGACGACAGGTAGGTTATGGTTTATTTTCCCTAGACTCCACATATATAGAATAAAATTGTATTAATGGGCATCCTTGGGTTGGTTGTTTCTCCGTTGCTTGTAGTATTTGCCGATATATTTTATTTACCCTTGTGGTCCTGTGTGGCCTTGTTGACTCTGGAACATAGAAGGTGGGATTTTGGGAATGTCCGCGAGTCCCGGGCATAGAATTATCCTTCTAGGCTGGTTATGCTTGCTGAGTAGCTGTGGGCCTGTGCAGGGTCGATAGGTTGATTGTAAGTTGCTGGGCAGCTATTGTGTTTGATCATACCATTTTCATGCATATAAAGAGGTTTTGTACAGGTTTTACTATGGTTTGGGCTTCGGGCCTACTGGCACCATTTTCTAAACCTTGCATGGCCCGGGAGCCCGTTTTTGATGAAAATAATTTTGAAATGGTTTGATTTAACTTATGAATATTTTTGGGCAAGAAAGTAAAATTATGTTTAAAATCATCAGTTTTACGATTATCGCTAGATTCGGCAGGGCCGGGGTGCTAGTTGAGTTTTCTTGTTACTTGAGATGATTTTTAGCCTCGGTCGGATCGAGCACCTGAGATGACTTTTTACTGTTTAGACCCGGTTATTCCCGGGCACCCTTGGAGGGGTTTTTGAGATATTTTCCTACTATTTTAGTCCTGGACAGGGTCTGGGCATGCATATTAGAGACTGGGTCTCTATCTTGATACCGGACTTGCTTCCGGACGACATGTTCTGATACTGAGTTTTAGTATGGGTCTGGGACCTCCATGGACCTTGCCATCTGGGCCAGGGGCTATGGGCTGCGTGTGCCGGAGGAGGGGTATATGGTGGAGTAGAGGTATTCGGGCAGTGTCCTTCCATGGAAGATACCTGCTGGGCCGGATCGGCGCCGGAGGAGGTACATACAGAAATACCATTTCACTTGAGATCTTCATGCATCATATCATTCATTGTTTGAGGCTCCACCCTTGTTTGTTGTTTGTTGATTGTACGCTCCGGTAGTATGGGATGCCGGAGGGTTTGTTTTCACTTGTTTGTGTTCCTCGGTTGTATGGGCGGCCGGGGGACTGTAGGTAGACTTTTTCTATTTACTTGCAGAATTGTTCTCTATTATAGATAAGTATGAGATTGGTATGATTAGTTGAGTTTGATTCATGTCTCTGAGCATTCCTATCATTACTCTTTCTCCCTTTTTCTACACTTGAGGTTACCGGTATACCGTCCATTTCGTAAACTTATTTTGTATACACTGTTGTTGCAAGGACCCCAGGTGCATTGTTTCTTACTTTCACCTGTGCCTATGGTGTGTATATTCTACTTACTAGCCTCGCATGTGGTTCTGTTGATTTCCCTCTGGGCTAGTTCCTGTGTACCTTTCGTTGATTTCTGTGACTGCTTGCTTCTATTCTGTCTATTACTACACTTTTATCTTATATGTGCCCAGTCGGCCTATGATACCTACTGGGTACCTTATGCCTCGCATTTGGTGCTCACCCCTACCCCCTGCATCTTTGGGTGCAGATCCTAGCGTGGG